>CANUEX010020289.1:0-14690 GCA_948099535.1 Jatropha multifida
ATCACAATACACAGCTCTTCCATCGGGCAATTCACAGTCATTTCCCAATCTCCAATCTCAATTTCACTTAATTTCAGTTTCGGTATTTATATTGTTCTACCTTTAACAATTCAACTGACTTAATTTTACATTTTTTTTCAATTTATAAATCATTTTTACCTTTGTTTATAATCCATTTAAATTGGCTAATTTCACTAATGAATTTAAAAATTCATTTCGCAATTAATTTTTATGTAATTCACTTAATTTTAATTAAGCCAATTTAATTTAACAGTATTAATTTCCTATTTCGAATTTATACTGAATTTAAATAACTGAAACATAAATTATACCGATTGAAAATCGGACTTCAGATTCGTGTTCAGCACGCGAAATGCAGCATTCTGCGTTTTTTGGATGTCTCGCCGGACCGCCGCCTGCACCGCCGTGCATGGTGGCCGAAAAATCGGACTTGCCCAGAATTGGATGATCTTTACATCAAAATGTTCGAAATTCTATGGGGATTCAGAATCGGTGATCAATTTGTCGATATCAATCCTCTAGTTGGCCATAACAGGCTTGACAGCCACCTCCACGCCACCTTCAATGGTGGTTTCACCAAAAGAGCTTCATCACCGAAATTGAAGGAGGGGAAAAGCTCGCAGCATCGTGGGGAGAAGAACGATGACCATCTCATGGCCTGGAGTCGCCGGAAACTGCTCAGATCGCCGAAAAACTCCTTCGCCATCACTGCGTTCCAGTCGCGATATCTGTCTCCATCGGCTTCTGCTCCGCAAGCCAAGACCACCGGCGAGCTCCTCTCATCGAGCTCGTGCCGTGGGTGTGTCTGATCGTCACTGACACTGGCCGAAAGTGGTGGCTGAGGAGGAGGTTGCACACTGCGATCCAGAGGGAGGAGGGTCGCGCGCGCGAGAGAGAGAGAGAACGAGAACGGGGAGGGAGAGAGTTTTTTTTTTTTTTTTAATTTATTTAATTTATTTATTTTAATTAAATGATTTCGGTTCGATTTGAACTGATTTGGTCTAACCCAACGATTTCGCCTAATCCCATTTGATTTAAGGGTTTTTCGACTGAGTTAGACTATTCGAATTCGGTTTTCGATTCGGTTCGCGGCATAAAATATTATTTTTCGCCAATTCTCATTGGTGAAAATTTAAAATTAAATTTTAAATAAAAATTCTTTTAAAAATAATTTAATGGGTTATTTCAATAATAAAATAAAACATAGTTAGATATAATTTCATAATAATAGTAAAATGTTAAATTTTCTAATGTTTAATTATTTATATGTATTTATTTATTAAAATAAAAAACCTCCAATCAAATTATAGAGATACTATATATATTTTTATGTTAAAATTTTTTAATTGAATATGACTAAGGTTATTTTAAAGTATTCTAAATTTTACAATAACAATATAGAAAAATTTTATTATTTTCCTTCATTTCCACTTTTATACATAGTATAAATAAATAGATAAACTGAATTTAATGCTAGTAAATAATTTTATTCAATATATCAAATTAAATATATAATAATTAACAATTATTTTATAAAATTAACTAAATAAATTGAAGGAAATGAAATGAGCTAAAGGGTAATGTGAAAAAAATTCATAAATCATTGAACTACTTTCACGAAATTTAGTGTGAAAATAATTATGATTTTCATTTATTTATTAAAATAAAAAAATTATGGAGTTAAAGGGGCTAGAATGGTATTATGGAATCTCCAAGAGATCATGTTAGCCTACAACACTATCCACGTCTTTACTCTGTTGCTTTGTATATGTAACAATGTCTTTAAGCCATTTATCAATTAACGAAGTTTCTACAACGTTAAGTGATGGATGAATAAATAATGTTTAATTATTAAAATAAAAATATTTTTAATTATATATTGAGAAAAAAAATATAAAGTTAAAGTATTTTTTAAAAAAATCTTTATTACTGTTGATTTGATCCATAACTAGCGGCCATCAACAAGAACCAGGTAACATACAAAGAAACTAAGCAGTAATCGATTTCTTTCGATAAGAAAGAAAAGAATTTTTGTGGAATTAGTCTTATGTATATGTTCACCCCTTTCCCTTTCCTTCATGAAGTAAGTACATTAGAAGAACATCCCTTTCACATAGTTTTAGTAACTATTCTTCTTTTCGTTTATTCTTGACTCCTTGACGATAGAAAAACGAAAATGCTTCTTTTATAAAGATGACCTTGAGATATTGATTCGACTTGTTAGTCAGTTTCTGGATTTCTGTCAAGAGTTATAATTGCTCTACCAAAAACAATCTCTCAGACAAATTCTTCATGCTATGATGGTGACGATGATGCTGATCTTTCTCTTTCTGCTGGCTTACTCATCACCAACACCAATACCCCTGGAAAATATGCCCGGTTCTGGTGTAGAAGTTTTGCTGTTGGCGTTTTCATCTCTCTGAAGAAAACCCCTCGTGATCACAATGAAGAAAAATGAAGAAATTGAGCAATTTCCGCATTTACACTTGCATGGAGATGCATTGACAATCTTCAACTTGTGTACACATTACTATGATAGGAGGGGGGAAATTCATGACATAGAAGATCAGAGAACAAATTTAGAGCAAGTGATTGAAAATATGAAGCACAGAGGTCTTTTGGCCATTGGATTGCTTGTAAGCAAACCGAGAGTCCAGATCCAGAACCTAATGCACAAGGTTCATGCTTGCTGGCAGTGATTGGTCTGAAATACTCATGTCAAAATGTTCGAAGTTTTTCGAAATGCCAGAGTAAGCATCAAATTGATATCACAAGATGAGCTCTCCATAGCAAGAGAAACAGCCCATAAACTCGGAATCTTTTGCCTTGATTCAAATAATGTTGAGCTTGAAGGTGTGCAAATTCGAGATTTGAATAACACTGAGAGAATAAGGAAAATAGAACAGGCAAATGTTATGGGAAATTGTTTAGGTGAGGACACGCTTCATGTGGTTGGAAGCTTGCAAGAAAATGGTCGTGTAGTTGCATTCTTTGAAGGGTTAACAAGTGATACTTCGGCTTTAAAAGAAGCTGAAATGGGAATCACAGAGGTAACCCTTAGCACAGAAATCGACCGAGAGAGCTTACAAATTATTATTTCAGATAAAAGTTCATTACCTGATGTTCTGAAATTTGGTAGATGTGCACACAACAATATTCAGAAATTCACTCAACTACACCTGACTGCTTGCATTGCTACTGATAAACCTTGTTGCCGCAATATGTTTATGGGACTCTCCACTAACAGCAATTCAATTAATTTGGGTGAACTTTTTTCTGTGCCTTTTAGGCAGTCTAATGATGGTAATGGAGTTGACAAGTAAAGAACTCATTTCCAATCCACCTGCTAAAAGGGCTGAGCCACTGGTAACCAAAGCTGTTTGGATCGACATAGCGGCTCAAGTCATGTCACAGGCTTCTCTCTTGCTGGTAGTGCACTTACTTGGTAAATCTATGCAAAGCATAGATGAAGATATTTGGAAATTATTGGTCTTTAATAGCATCTTTCTATGCCAGGTATTTAATCAGTTAAATGCCATGAGCATAATAAGTAAAGAAGTAGCAATTTTAGTTATTCATCACTACTGGTTTCTGCTGGCTTTTGGGGCTGTAATGGCTATGCAGGTGCTAATTCTTGAGTTTGCAACAAGTTTAGCTGGTTCTGGGAGATTGAATTTGTTGCATTGGGGTTTGA
The DNA here is from genome assembly GCA_948099535.1 of Jatropha multifida. Lineage (NCBI taxonomy): Eukaryota > Viridiplantae > Streptophyta > Magnoliopsida > Malpighiales > Euphorbiaceae > Jatropha > Jatropha multifida. The sequence continues at coordinate 3,716 of CANUEX010020289.1, forward strand.
GTTTCATTATCTCTGCACTTTCATGGGCCTTTGGAAATGGTATAGAATTAGTTTCAGTTTTATTCTCAAATTGGTCTTCAAGATCATATGGTTCACATCTTGTGTTCTTTTTGTTTGGCATTCCACTTTCTATGATCTTTCAATAATTAAAATTACTTTTTAACCCTATCGATTGTTATTTGTAAATATCAAATGTTTTTTTTTTTATTTACCTCTCTATGATTTGTGAATTGTAGCCGTCTATTTATTGGACTGTATTGGATAACAACTTTTTAAATAGTTTTTAGTATTTTGATAGGTCAAAACGTGAACAATATTTTTGATAGTGTTTAGTAATATAATATTTAAACTAACTTTTAAATGTTGTGTTTACAAAAACTACTGTTTTATCAAAAACTAATCAAAAATTAAAATACAGATAGCATTTTATAGAAAATTATTGTTTTATGAAAAATTACTTAAACGGCTAATATTAACTACTAAAACAGCTAACGATTACATAAATAGTAAATTTTGCCGAACAGATTTCAAGTGGTACTATAGATCTAAATAATGTTTATATACCTTGTGAATAAGCCCTTCTTTAGCCAATTCTTTCTATACATGTTGCAATATTTACCACAGAAATTATAAATTATTTATAAAAAATTAGTTTTCAGTCAATCAAATAGAGCATTTTCACTGTATTAAAACCTTCCACAGGCCAAAGACAATCAAATTAATAGCCGCCATGCATTAATTAAACCATTTAGTATATAGCTTTTGCTCGCTAAATGACAACATCATGTCAGAAATAGCAAAACTCGGAACAAGAATTTCTTTTTACATTTTATGTTTGGCCACCCAACATGTGGCTCATATTGTCCTTTGAAAGAATCTGAGCAAGAAAGATCTCAGAATCCTACATGGCATAGCAATAAGCTCTATCTCCTTCAAAAAATCAATATGGAAATCCACATCCAATCCAATAACCAATAAGATACAGCTGACGTGCTGATTCCGTAATCCACAACATCTTCTCAATTTTCAATATAATCCTCCTCTCCTTCCTTTAACACCTCCACAGGCAAAAACTAACACATAAGGCATAGTCTGAACAGCTTAAGAGAGTAATAGCCATGGCAACCTCTGCAATCCAACAATCTGCATTTGCTGGGCAGACAGCTTTGAAGCAATCGAATGAGCTTGTCCGCAAGGTCGGTTCCTTCGGTGGTGGTCGCATCACCATGCGCAGAACTGTCAAGAGTGCTCCCCAAAGCATATGGTAATTATTCTTGTACCTGTCATTAGCATTCAGTATTCTAGCAAGTAATTTTTGGTTTATCGTTAGATTAATAATACTTTTCAAGTAATAATGTAATTATTAGAAGAAGCAGCCTAATCTTTATGTGACTATAGTTGTCAAGGAAATTCTGGTTTTGATTCATTCTACTATTTTCCATTTAAGATTTTTAACAGTTACGTTAGAAGTAGGGGGAAGACTGGGTACATCAACCCTCCCCAGAGCCTGCACATGTGGTGTGGGCTACTTCGTGCATTAGGTGCTGTTTTATGGATTTGTGGATTTGTGGATGAAGCAACAGATTATTAGCTTCCGTGTTCTGGCAAAAAAATAGTGAAGAAATTGTGAGGACAACACTACCAATAGAGCAAAATGGATTAATGCAAAAGAATTAGGATAATTAATCCATACTAGCCATATTAGTGAACATAAAATCAGAGATCATGCTTGGTTAACTCTTGCGATGAAGGATCTCTGAAATTCTACACTTTATCTAATTCTACTACGTAGAAAATTTGGGAACATGAAAGACACGGAATTAGCCTTCTATCGAATGCATGCAATTCAAATCCTTGGAATTACAGTTTTGGAATAAAGAAAAAGAAAATAAGCAGTTTGTGAAACTCACAGATGAGGGATTCTAAATACCTCATTCTAAGGATTTCAGAAAGCAAAGGTTCATCAAAATATAACAACCGTTATATATATATCAAACGTAACCTAATGATAATGCGCCCTAGAATTTCCTCAGCTAGGATAAAATGATAAAAAAAAAAAAAACCTTCACTGGAACTTCTAAATGCATGTTCTATTTAAATGGTGCATATCTTTAATAATGTATGAATTGAGAAATCTGACCTCATAGTTTTAATTGATAAAACAGGTATGGCCCAGACCGCCCAAAGTACTTGGGTCCATTCTCTGAGCAAACTCCATCATATCTGACTGGTGAATTCCCAGGTGATTATGGATGGGATACTGCTGGTTTATCTGCAGACCCTGAGACATTTGCCAAGAACCGTGAGCTTGAGGTGATCCACTGTAGATGGGCCATGCTTGGTGCGCTTGGTTGCGTCTTCCCTGAAATACTTTCAAAGAATGGTGTCAAGTTTGGAGAGGCAGTTTGGTTCAAGGCTGGAGCCCAAATCTTCTCTGAGGGTGGTCTTGATTACCTTGGCAACCCCAATCTCATCCATGCACAGAGCATCCTAGCAATCTGGGCCGTCCAGGTTGTGCTCATGGGATTCGTCGAAGGGTACAGGGTTGGTGGAGGACCGCTCGGTGAAGGTCTTGACCCCATTTACCCTGGCGGTGCCTTTGACCCTCTGGGATTGGCCGATGATCCTGATGCATTTGCAGAGTTGAAGGTGAAAGAAATCAAGAACGGACGTTTGGCAATGTTTTCCATGTTTGGATTCTTCGTTCAGGCTATTGTCACTGGAAAGGGACCCATAGAGAACCTCTCTGATCACCTTGCTGATCCAGTGGCCAACAATGCATGGGCCTATGCCACTAACTTTGTTCCTGGAAAATGAAGAGAATCATTACATGCCATTAGGTTGTAACATTTACTCAGTCCTGTCCTTCGGTTGAAATGCTCTTGTTGTCGACTCCAACATTACTCGTGTTATAGTAGTGGAAACTGAATTTCTGGATTCTGGAAGTATTGTATCATTAATACATCAGACTCCTTTGTGCGTGAACCCATCTAGTTTGTTGGAATGTGCCATAAAATTTAATAATTTTAGCCACACCAATACTATCAAATGTTTCAGTCTTTCATACAGTATGCAACAACACTCCATTACTGCGTTGCGTATTCTCATCTCTCGCTCTGCAAATACAATAAGAAAGAAAATGGTTAGAGTAACTAAATTTAATTAGGACGATGTACCAAAATATATAAGCAACACTTACCTGTAAATTCTGTGGCTGCTAAAATTCTGAACAAGTTACACAAGCAGTAGCAATAATTTTCCATATATCAATAACTAATGACTGCCTGATGCTTCCAATCTGACAAAAACAAAATACGGCTCCATTCCATTAAGCCAAAACAATCACCAAAAATCCTTGCAGGAACAGGTTCCATATTTAAAATGATGGAAACGGCTATTATCTCTCACAATAATTTCGCGGCTGTAGATCTTAGACAAAAGTTTAGTCACAGTATGACAGTCATTACAAACTCGGAGGTTCTTGATGATGCGAATGGGACTCCCAGAACCCATATTAATCAGTCCAAACGCGATAGCTAACCTCTCACTATGATTTTCCAGTTCTGCTTTCTTCTCTTCCTCTTCTTCAATGCATAGAAGAACCTGGCTTGTGTCAGGCACATGTCCCTCAAGTTTGAGTTTCTCCCCCATCTCTCTCAGCTTGAAATATATCTCTTTTGTCTGTGGGTGTGATCTATCACTAGCAATAAACTCATGAAGCTTGCCTCCATGTTCTATTAAACTACATCCTGGGTCCTTCCTAATCCCTCTCCTTTTCATAATTTCTCTTACTTGTGAAACCTTGTCCCAAAGACCATTGGCAGCATACATATTAGAGAGAACAACATAGCATCCAATAGTCTCCGGAGCTACCTCAATCAAACGACTAGCTGCATACTCACCAATATCGATGTTTCCATGGATCCTAGCTCCACTAAGCAAACTCATCCAAATTACCTTGTTTGGTGCCCTAGGCATATGTTCAATGATGTTCTTTGCCTCTTCAAGATGTCCAGCTCGACATAAAATATCCACCAAGCAACCGTAGTGTTCAATTGAAGGTTCAATTCCATATTCATTAGTCATCATCTTAAAATATTGACGACCATCATCCACCAATCCTGCATGACTACAAGCATTCAACAAACCGATAAATGTTATAGCATGAGGCTTCATTCCAATCCTGCGCATTTCATTAAATAATTCTTGAGCATCTTCAGCCATGCCATGCATTCCTAAGCCAAATAGTATAGCAGTCCAATGCCCTAACTTCTTCCTCCGTATCAACTGAAAAACGGTTAGAGCACTCTCAATGCTCCCACACTTGGAATACATATCTATCAATGATGTAGCAAGAACACCATCTAATTCAAAACCATTTTTAACCATGAATGAATGTATGCATTTCCCTTTGCTAAGACTAGCCACTCCAGAAACTGCAGAAAAAACACTCACTAATGTAGCATGACTAGGCATAGAATCCCCTTCCAACATATGCACAAACAACTGCAAAGCTTCCCTATACCTCCCGTTCAAATCGTAACCAGCAATCATTGAATTCCACGAGATCAAATTTTTCTTAGGCATCCTATTAAACAATTCAGACGCCAACACAAAGCGCCCGGATTTCATGTACCCATTGATCATGGCATTCCAAGAAACCAAATTCCTATCAGGCATCATATCAAATAACTCCCTAGCAACATCAACTTTTCCACTCTTGGAAAACCCATCAATCAAGACAGTCCAAGAAAACAAATCCCTTTCAGGCATTTCCTCAAACAATTCCATTGCTAACTCAACTTGACCACATTTAACATATCCATCAAGCAAAGAATTCCACGACACTAAATCTTTGTCATCCATTGAAACAAAAACTTTCTCTGCACTGTCAATCTCTTCACATTTTGCATACATGTTAACCAAACTACTGTGTACAAACTTATCAAAACCAAACCCAAGTTTCAAAACCAACCCATGAATCTGTTTCCCTTCTTTAATTGCATGTAACCTTGCACAACCCTTAATCACACAAGGCAGAGTAAAACAATCAGGTTTAAAATCATGAATCAATTCAGAAAAAAGAGAAATGGCATCATGAGATAATTGGTTTTCAATGTAGCACTTAATAATTATATTATAGAGAACCAAAGTGGGATCTTGGATTTTAGAGAAAATAGAACTAGCATATTCAAGATTGTTGACTTTCGGGTCAGCATAAAGAGAGAGGATGCGAGAGGAGATTGATGGGTGAGCGAAAGTGTTGGTTTTGAGGGATAGGGCGTGGAGTTGTTGGGTTTCTTTGTGGGTTTTTGAGGTTTGGAGAAGATAGAAATGGTGGGAAGGATTTGGTATCACTCCAACCATTGGATACTGATTGTGAGAGAAGCAAATGGATAGAGCAATTGCAGATAAAATCCTAACATAGATTTTAGGGTAAAAATAATTAGTGTCTGTCTGAGTGTGAGTTACAATCAAATTAACACATGTCCTCTATTTGTAAAAAGAATAAAAAATGAATTTTTTAAATAATCTTTTTTTTTTCATTTTTGTATGGACCTAAACACAGATAATAGTAAGATATTTGTATCTGTCACAAGTCTATGAATGCAAATAATTTAATTGTCATAGATTTGCATGAGAAAAAAACATTAACTGAAATTTAAAAGCCAAAGTTTACAGTCAGAAAAATACATCTGCTGCCTGTTACTCATGCTCATACAGCAGTTGGAGAACCCAATCTGCTGTTTATGAAGCAAGGCAACACAAGGCATAAGCTACCCCTTCAAAGGCCAGTGTTGTTTCTTATGCTGATATTTCTAACTGTAGTAGCAGGAGATGCATCTGCAAATGTAAGTATATATAATTTTAATTAATTTTCTTCTTAATAATTTAGATTCAATTCACCAGTGATATTGATATGTATCTTAAAAAATATCAGGTGGTTATGTAAGTTTTATATGAGGGAAGTTTTTTTATGATTAAAGAGGCAAAAACGGACTCAGATAGAGATGGGTAGTTAGGTTTGCAAAATCTTGTTAACCTTTTGATCTTGATATGACAATGGTGTTCTTAGTTAAAGAATTTAAGATTACAATGTACTGATCTTTTTTTTTCTTTGTTTTTGTATTCTTTCACTAATTATACAGTCTTGTTTCTTATTCTTTTCTTTTCAATATGTGTAATTTCTTCTTTTTGAGAAGACAATATGTGTAATTTTCAATTCAAGCATTTGCTTATTCTATCTGAGCACAGAATGTGCAGTTCCCATTGATGCTCCTCACTGCACTAACTTCATCGTTAACAGTAAAACCCAATTCCAAACTTACCACCCTGAACAATGTATACAATCATTTTCAATCTTTATAGTTGCTGGCATTGTGAGTTCAACTTTGAGCTCAAATATTTATGGATGCTGAAGATCAATTGGAGGAAGCCATGGCCTGGTGCTTCTGGCTCTTTCTGTTTTGCTCTTGTTGAATACACGTGATGAAAAAAATTGGGAGATTGGTGATTTTGTGCTTCGAGGGCTTTCAATGTAAGTCTACTGATTCTTTCAAATAATACATTGATCTCTCTATTTTGGACGATGGAAGGACCAAAATGTTAATAACATTATAATTTAAAGATGTGATAGTTAATTTTTGAAAATAGAGATCCTCATATATTAATTTGATAATAATTTAGGAACCAATTAATTTCCTAATCGATATTAATAATAAATATCTAAAAATTAATAACATAAAAAAGTAAAAAAATAATTAAATAAAATGTTTTATATATAATTTTCTATTAATTTTTTTATTATGATTTATTTATATTACTAAAATTGTAAGAGGTTTTCTTGACTACTCTCACTATTAATTATGAAATAAGTCATCTTTATTTCAAAAAAAAAAAAAAAAACTTTAAATGTTGTTTGGTGTAGGAACTTTTTTTATTTTACAAAAAATATTAATATTTCTTATTGAATTTAATTATTATTCATTTATTATCATAACAATAAATTACAAAGGTTATTCCAATTGAGTTAAAATATTTGTTCTTTATTTAATATTTGGATCATATTTACCGTTTAAAAAAATATTAGGATTTCTAATTAAGTTAAAATTACAATAATGATATATTTATGAGGATATTCTTTTTTCATCTTAGAAAAATTTTAGAATTAAATTAAATTAAATTATATATTCTTCCTAATTTAATTCAAACATTTCTAATTGACATAAAATTATTTTTCTTTTTTTATTTTGTAAAAATATTAAAATTCTTAATTTTTTTATATAAAGAGGAGGATATTAAATTCAAATTACACCATTCGAGGCCATATAGCACCAACCATGTCGACCTCTAGCAGATGCCTTATCTTAAAAGGAGCATCCTGCAACACATGGGTCTTCGAAGACAATGGAGCTCGTTTGGAACAAATGAATTTTACAAAATTTTGTGAAATTCATTTGTAAATTTAAAATTTTGTATTTGGAATAAAAAAATATGAATTTTATTAATTGAATTACATGGAATTGGACTAACTTAGTTTAAATCCTATTAAAATTATTAGAATTTGCAAATGAATTCTACTTATTAACTCACTAACATTTATATTGACTAAATTGCTCCTTCACTCAAATATTATTGACTAAACTGCCCCTATTTATTTTTTTCAATATTTTTTTAAAGAGTACAAAGTTGTTATTATATATGACTAATCCAAATGAATTTTTAATTTTGAATATATTTTTAATCTATTAATAAAAATAAAATTTAAACATTTGCAATAACATGAAATTTTAAAATTTAATTAATTAATTATGGTGGAATATGAGTGATTTATTTATATTAGTATTTTTATTAAATTATTATGTTAAGGTTATTTTAGAAAATAAAGACAAATGAATTTTCACTTAAGAATTGTTACAAACATAATTTTATGGAATTCAATTGAATTTCTTATTTTAAATTGTAGCATACTAAATATGACAAATTCATTTGTAAATGAATTCTACAATCATGGTTCATTTATTCTAAACCGTACCTAAGCAATCAACCACCCTATTCACTTCCCTGTAAACTTTGATTAGTTGCACCTGCCAACTCCTACCAATCATCTCACGACAACCATGAACAAGATTAGTCAGCCTTAAAGAGCCCCTAGTGCTTCCGTTAAGCATGTCCATCATAGCCTGAAAATTAGTTTGAAGAACTAGCTACACAAAGCCATTAGCCCATGCTAGTTGTAAAGCACGATAGATCCTCCATGGTTCTGCTTCCATAGCGCCACAAAGCCCAAGCCTCATTTGGAATCCCGACAACCAATCACCGGTAGCATTTCTAAAAGCTCCCGCACATACAATAGGCCCTAGATTACCCTTAGAACCACCATCTATGTTAACAACCATCTAGCCCATCAGAGGAGGCTGCCAACAAATAAAAGACAAGTGCTTGGGATCCTAATGCTGGAAAAGATGACTAGCCTTAGACCAGGCCATAACCACCTCAGTACCTCATTGAACCAGAATAGCCTTCGAAAGAGGAAGGAACTGATCAGTAGTACCAAGTACAACACCGTTTCTAGTCCCCCACAACCACCACACAATCACCCCAAACAACACATCTCATGCTAGACCCGAAACTTGAGTCGAGAACAAAGACAGGTTAGCAAAAAGCCATACCTGAACATCAGTTAGTTGAAAGAACTCATTCAAAAAATCCCCAAATCCAAATTGCTGCCAAATTGCTTGAGCATGAAGATAGTCTCGAAGCACATGCATGATATCCTCTGGAGAGAAATTGCAAACAGTACAAATATCAGAGGTGATAAAGCCCCTCCTTTTTCGTTCCACATTGCACATTATCTTCTTATGAGCCACCTCCCAAAAAAACATACAAACTCGTTGGGGCACCTTAAGCCGTCAAATCATTTTCCACAACTTAGCATTATGACCAGCAGAATGAGATATAGGCAAACGATAAGCTGAACTAATTGAGAAAAGACCTGTAGCTAAATATTTCCAAGCAAAAGAGTCCCATGCTCCTAGATCACCATATAAGCAAATCGGAGCAAAAAATTACAATACATGATAAGGAAGGACTTGAGCCAACTCGTGCCAATCCCAACCACTATCAGAAGACCAAAAGTGTCCCACCATCAAAGTTTGGCATATTCAGAAACAAGAACCAAGCATATTGGTACAAAGGACAATAGGCAGCCACAAATCCATTCAAAAACAAGTCCCAAACCCATTACAAACATCTTGGACAATCCCCTTACGAAGCAAGGCCATCTTATGACGGAAGCCTGTCCAAATAGCTGATGCATTAGTCTTTCGAGGACAGTCCCAACCAACTCAACCAGCCATGTATTTATTAAAAAGACACCGAGACCATAAAGTATGAGGATCTTTCATGGCTCGCCAACATAATTTGGCTACCAGTGCATGATTCATGTTGCGCATACACCGGATGCCAAGCCCACCTGCACTCTTTGGTTTCTGAACAATGTGCCAATTGATAAGATGCACCTTTTGCTCCTCATTAGCACCATACCAAATGAAATTCCTACAAATTCGCTCTATCTCCTGACATAAGGAAATCGGTAAAACAGTACATTGCATCGAGTAAATAGGAATGGTGGACAAAACAGATTGAGTCAAAGTCACTCTACCCGAGATTAATAGAGCTTTAACCTTCCAACCCTCCAGCCTCTTTCACATGGCATCTAAAATATAGCTATAAGAACTAGCAGTCACCCGCCCATATGTAGAAGGGACACCCAAATACTTGCCCAAGTTGGTAGTTGTAATTAAAATTCTTAATTGAGTTCGTCTATTAATCTTTTATTATCATAATAATAAATTACTATTAAATTTATATTATATATAATTGATTTTTTTATTTTAAGATTTCTAATTGATTTTCTCAATATTACTGTTTTTTATTAAGTTAAAATTATTTGTGCTTTTGTTGTTGCAAAAAGGTACTAAGATTCAAAATTGAGTTTTAAAATATTTATACTTTTTTTATTATTTAAATTTCTAATTGACTTCATATATTTAAATATTTCTCTTTATTTTTACAAATTAATTCTGCCCTTCTGATTTTACCATCGATTTGCTTCATTTTGCTTGATGATGTTAGTTAATAAAAATTTGGGAGGTGAATTATTTAATTTTTAGATTTTTAATAAGTTGACTTCAAATTATTAATAATTTTATATTTGCATATAATAATATATAATAAGGATTATTTCATTTGACTGAAATATATATAGTACTTTTGAACTTTTACAAAAATCTATTACTATCTAATAGTTCCAAAAATTAATTTTTCAGAACTACTCCCTCCATATTATTTTATTTTTTCATAATTTGAAGCATATTAAGAATTTAATAAAAAAGTTATTTTACATTTTTTATATTTAATTTATTAAAATATTAATAAATAAATATTTTGTAATACCCCGAAATTTTTATTTCGAAATATTCCCATTTAAATTTAAATTGTAAATTACTAGCCAATAATATTACGCCATGTAATATTATGGGGATCGAAAATCATTTTGGTTTACCCGAAAATTTATTGAATAACCATTAATCGAATAAAATCGGACCAATATTTTTTTAATTGGACCGACTTAATTTAAATTAGACCCGAATCGGATATTTTTGAAAAACACTGTGCGTCACTATTTTTTTCTCCCCGGCAACTTACCTTGGACGGTTTGTTTTTATTTAATAATTTTAAAATTTTTGTTTTTTTGTTTTTTTCCTCCTTTTTCTTCTTTTTATTCTTCTCCCGCTCCTCCTCTCTCTTCATTGCAACCACAGGCCAGCCTCCTCCTATCTCTGCGCCTCCACCTCCATCACAGCCACTGCCTTCTTTTTCTTCTTCTTCTTCTTCATCTCCTCCTTCAACCTTCGATTCAAGATTTTTTTGGAAATTTGACGAATATTGGGTATAAATTTACTATTTTAGA
>CANUEX010020311.1:0-39176 GCA_948099535.1 Jatropha multifida
ACACGAATCTGAAGTCCGATTGTTGATTGGTGTAAATTATGTTTCAGTATAGAATTCAAATTAGAAATTGATTACTGATAGATTAAATTGGCTTAATTATAATAAAGTAAATTACATGAAAGTTACTTGTGAAATGAATTTCCTAATTTATTAGTGAAATTAGCCAATTTAAATGGATTACAAACAAAAGTGATAAGGATTTATGAATTGGGAAAAATGTAAAATAAAGACAGTTGAATTGTTAATTGTAGAACAATATAGATACCAAAATTGAAATTGAGTGAGATTGAGATTGGTGGATGGGAAATGACTGTGAAATTGCCCGATGGATGGGTTGTGTAAATTATTGTGGAATATAAATGTTGGGCAAAGCAAACATTAAATAAGTGCCGCCAAATTATAATAGAAATAAAACTTATTGTGGTAAATAATAAATTAATAAGAAACAAATTAGCTAATTAAACACAAATTATTTATATTATATTTATTTGATTTTGGCAAGATATTTAGAAATGAAATTCTAAATGGTATTATGAGAATAAGAAAAGTAAAGTAATTCAATGATTGTTATTTCGAAACCATGTTAAATTTATTTGTTAAAATAATTAAGTATATGAAAATGTGTACAAATAAAATCAGTAATTATTAAATTGATTTGCAAAGCACATAATAAAATAATTATTAAATTAGAATTTGTATTTATTTGGTAAAATATAAATTCTAAGAAAAAAATAAATCAATTTTAATTAAATGGTTTTAATAAGTAAGTTGAGTAGTGATTTTCAATATATGGATTTAAGTAAGTTTAATGATTCCTTTAATTATTATGTAGATAAATAGATTTGGACATGTGCTTAGTAAAATATTGGTTTTAAAGTGATAAATACATCCATAAGAAATCGAATTAATTGATTTACTTTAAAGGTATAAATAATAGCGTTTGATGAAAGTAGAGTGTAAATATAGATTGTGAATAAAAATAATAAAGTAACTAAATAGATTTTAATCCTTAATTAAGATAAAATTTGAACTGCAAAATAACAAACAAATCATAAAATATTTAAGTTAATTAATCTGCTTAAGAAAATAAAAAACATAATTATTAATAAAGGACTGAATATGAAATGTTAATTTGATATTAGGTTGAGGAAGTTCAAGAAACTGATGTGAAAGCTTTATTGATCAGAAGGGATTAATTTCTTGCTTCTAGATGAATAATAATATATAATGTTTTACCAAACTCATGGTTGCATAATTTATTTTATGCATTGTTACCTGATAATTTTAAATTCTTGCATACATAATATGTGGATGAATAAACGTACATTGATGAATGTTGTGAATAATTGCTTTGTGCATAATGATTTGTGATTGACGTGTGGGAGTTAGAACGACGTGAATCACCTGGGGTTGAGAGCACGGGCATGGTAAGAATGCCGTCAGTGGGAGTGGCGCCCCCCCTTATGGCACGTGTCATGGAAAATTACTTTTATAAAGAAAATTATTTTATGGAAAACATTTTTATCTTATTAAAATTTTGCCCAAACGGTGGTGGGCTCCCTGGGTGCACAAGTCACAGGACCATGGGATTATATGATATGATATGATGGATATTAAAGCATGCTTGGGGAGAGCATGGTCCTGTTAAGGTGATTTCACTGATTAACAACCACTTGATGTGCATATGGTTGCAGTTGTTTGTGGATGTTATGATTGATATTGTGTGAATGGAGAATGTTTATTTAGAATATTGTAAGTGTCATTCATGTGAATGCATGGGTTTGATATTATATGTTATTATTCACTGAGTTTTATACTCACCCCTCTCTCCCTTTATCCTTTATTTTGTTTCAGGAGATTGTAAATCATTTGTAAAAAAAATTTGGAGCTTAGTTTTCCTTCCTTTCTGAGTTAGTTAAAGGAATGTCAAATATGTAAGATAGAATCATGTTTAATTAGGATTCTTTACAATTGTATTGTAATAGAAAATCCGCAGTTATGATAGGATTTTATGATTGTAATAATTTGAATCATTAATAATATAATGGGCCATTTTGTGAAATATTTTTATGATGTTATGGAGTTATAATCAGTAGCTAGGCTTACTACAGGCCTTGGTGGCCTTAAGTTTACCTAGGTCCTAGTGCCGGTCCAGCTCCCGATTTTGGGTTGTGACACTAGCGAAGCCTTTTATCAAAATATGTAATGCAAAAGTCATGTATGGTATGACCTAGGAATGTAAAATGGGTTAGTGCGTCAAGTTTGATACGGATTCGCCTAACACGGGACATAATTAGAGTCAATGTGAACATAACCAATTTAATAATTGTTAAATTTACCAATACGAACGACATGAAAATTAGACAGGTGACACCAACACGACACGTTTAATCCGCGTAATATCATAAATATGTTAAGTGGATCATGTTGACCCTTATACAACCCATATAACTCGCTCAATATCATAAACAGGTTGAGTTAATTGTGTTTACTTATATACGGCCCACTTAATGTACTTATGATATTTTTAAATTTTAACTTAAGTAAGTCCAATCATATTTCAAAATAAATTTCCATACATAAAAATGCTTAAAGTATATCTAACACACATTGATTTTAGTTTGAGTATTTATATTTAACACTAAAATTATCTCTTTACTCTTAAATAAACAATTACTCGTCTAACTCACATGTCAACCCACTACACAATACATTTATATTTATATCATAAATGAGTGACCCATTTATGATACAAACTTGTTTAACCTTAACCCGTTTAACCTTAACCCTGACTCATATATTTCGCGTGTTAAGCGAATCGTGTTCATGCGTCATGACTCATTTTGATACTCCTAGTATGACTTGCATTAGAAAATGCACGTGCACACACAGTTAATGTATTTTTCAATAGTGATAATAATTTTGAGAATTTAACTAATTATATTGAAATAAGAAATTAAATATTTTTTTATTTTATGTTATGATTTATTATAAGTGATTGTTTATTTATTTGAAATACTAATGTATGATATTTATTTAGTGTAGTACGTTCTAAGCCTACGGATGTTTTGCTTTTTTAAAAATTATCGTATCGCATATATTTTTGTATCTTATATCTTATGTCTATGCAACCTAACTCTTAGTATATGAAACTACTTCATACATAAAACTAATCAACTAATATTGTTTATTTATTACCAAGAAAAAATGACGTGTTTTTTTAATTTATTTTTGTATTTTTTTATTAATAAACAATGATAAAAAATAAGAAGGAACTAAATTTTTTCTAGAAAAAACTTATGTTATTTTTTCTTTTTGACATAAAGAAAAGGAAAAAAAATGCAGAGAGTAAAGAGTTAGGATTAGAAGCTAATTATTTCAATTATCAATTTTCGTCAAAGCGTAACTCTAAACGGAAGGAGATTTTATTGGATTAAAAAGTTCATAAACATGGAAAAAAATTTAAGCCTAGCAATTTGTTGAATATTGACATTTTTCGAAACTAAAATTAAGACAAAATAAGAGGGAATTAGTTTTTTTTGGAAAAAATTTTTGTTATTTATTTTTTTGGATATAAAAGAAAAAAATTATTTTTCTCTACAATTTTACTTTTATAATTTTTTTACTTTCCTTCTAATTTGAAGAGAAAATTATCGAAATTCTTCTCCATTATATTCCTTTCTTATTTCCAAATAAAATAGTTTTTGCTTATTAATATTAGTTTTCCTTTTTTTTTTTACAATTATACTAAATAGTTGCTCTCTTCACACTTAGCAATTTAAGAGACGTACACTTGATTGTTATTTAAGATAAACTTCTCTAATTTTATGTATTATATAAATATTAATGTATTACCTATTTAGAGTAATGTGTTCTAAGCGTATAAATGTCTTACTTTTTTTTTAAATTATCATATCTCAATTATGTTTCCGTATCTCGTGTTTTATATTCGTACAACTTACCTCTAAGTATATGAGATTATTTCATACACAAAGTTAATCAATCAAGACTTTTTTTTTTAAATTTACTTTTGTGTAGTTGAAATAAGAAATTAAATATTTTTATATTTATGATTTATTATCAATGATTATTTTTTTTTTTAAAATATTAATGTATTACTTATTTAATATAGTGTCCTTAGTGTGTGAATATCCTATTTTTTAAAAAATTGACTTATTGGTATGTTCTTGTATCTCGTGTTTCATATCTGTGCAAACTAACTCTTGATATATGAGATTACCTTATACACGAAACTAATCAACAAAGGTTTTTTAAATATCAGAATATTTTTTTTAATTGTTTATAACAAGAAAAAAATATCAGATAAAAGAGTTATACATTAAATTATATGAACAATTGTGATTTACAGTTTTAGAAAATATTCAATTTCAATAATTATTCTCGAAAGCTTTTTATTTCTATAATTTTGGAATATCATGTTAACTAAGTGTCTTGATCATATTATATAGTGTAACTAATATAATAATTTGTTGTGATTTATTATGGCAAATGTATAAATAATTTATATTGACATTATTCTTGAAAATTAATCCGATATTTCTTTTTAGTACAGTCTCACGGATATCATATTTATCATATTTATTATTAGTAAAAGAGAACAAATAAGTTGAAAAATTTGAATAATTTAAAATTTATAAGTAATATATTTATTTAAAAAATACTTTAAATTTATTTGAAACGAGTATGAAAAATTATAAATGGATTAAGATATGAGTACTTAAAAGATATTAAACAATTTGGATGCATATTGGGTATTGAAAAATAGAATAGTTTTAGATATGGATAATTTAATTTGCGAGTTCTCATCCTATTTCTTCGTCTTCTAGAATTGATTATGGATATTAGTTAAATGAGTTTTCAATGGATGTGTATATTAAATTTAAAATTTAATTATTAAAAAAGTCTGAACTTTAAAGTTTTCTTTTTAAAATTAATAAATACTTTTAACTTTATCAATTAATACTCTTTTTCTATTTTTTATAGCTTTAGTCGAGAATCCAACTGAGTACAATTGAGTGATTTTAGCTCTGTGAGCGAAGAAACTTACTTGGTGAACCTTGAAGTTACTAATGATGCGAGTTGCTCTTGAGAGTCCGTCAAGAGTCGATTAGCTATAAAGTCATACCAAATTCTTTCAAACTTACAGGGAGATGGGTAGGAAACAACATAATATTCTAACTTAGAGATTTTAAAAGTAGGTACGAACGACTAAAGAATAATCATATGAATATAAGCTGGCATGTTGTGAGATCAACTAATAGCCAAATAAATAATAAATTACTTGATTATGGGTTGAAGTCATAATTGATAAGGAAAAATAAATTTAAGCTAGTAATTGATAAAATTAAAAGTATTGACTAAATTCGTCAAAAACATCAAACTTTAAGCTCTTTTAGTGATTTAGCTTAAATTTAATATAGAGTTTGAGATGAGTATGAATAATAACATTTTAAATGGATTTAAATATGTTTATTGTAGAAGAAATTTTAAATACATTTAGGATGAGAATGGCTATCCAAACCTTAAACCAATTAAGCTATAGTTTACTTTAAAATTTGCAAACTCTCGCCTCTTTCATGCCTACTTACATGGTAAAGCCATATTCAGCAACCGCTTTTTAAATGATTTTTAATGTTTTGATATATTAAAACATTTGTTATTTTTTATAATGTTCGGTAACGTAATATTTAAACTTTTAAATATTAAACTAACATTTTATAAAAAGTTAAGTAATGTTTAGTTTTTAGCTTTTTATGAAAAACTACTCAAACAACTAACAACTAAACGCTATCAAAATAATTAATTTTACCAAATAGATCCTAATTTTAAATTGAAATCAACTGTTTTTATTTGTGGGTTACTCGAACTGGAATCTACTCAATTATTGTCAAGTTAAATCCTAATTTTAAACCTACGAGTTTCAATTGCAATGGAGTTCCAAATTAAACTCAGCAATTTTAGTTTAAGGATTACCTAAATCAAGATCTAATATGTGTACTAGATTTAGTCCCAGTCCCAAGTCTTACGATTTTAGTGTTTTTTCTTTTTAACGTTGCGTTTGTTTGTTTTAATTGACTTTTACCCATTTTAAGTAAACATAATGTAATTTATATATATAATTTTTTATTAATATATATATATATATATAAGTTTATGTTAATTTTTATTATAAATTATAATATTATAAGTAGTTTATATTACTAAAATCTAAGAGCTTCTGTGAAATACTAAAATAAAAAGTTCAATAATTACAAAACTGGTTGAGAAAAGAACATAATTATAATTTGACAATCAAGTTTTTATGAAAATAAAATTATTTATCAAGTATTTTAAATTTTTTTATAATAATTTAAATTTAATTGGCCTAATTTTTTCATGTATAATATAGTATCATAAACTTTCTATATTATTAAAATATAAAAAGCCAATATTCCATTCAAAAGAAAAAAAATAATATTAGTTTCCATATTTTGTCAATCGAAATAATAAATTTTTATTTTTGCATTAGTTAGAAAAACACAAAAAATATAATTTGAAACCAATGAATTCTCTATTATTTGTCTGAACAATGAAATTAAAATCGTTAAAAATACTATATTCGTACCATATTTAATATTTACCTTATTTAGTATTTATCATAATTTTTTAATTTATCCATTGGTATTTTCATTTATATTATAAATTAATATTATCAATCAAACTTGAATTACCATTATTTTTCAACCAATAAAAGTAAAATCTTAAATGATATTTTATCAAAATATAGGGTCAGTTTAGGCCATTTCAATATTTCCCTCTCCATTGGTTTGTGTCCACATGTAAATATATATGAAATAACAAAATAAATGAATTTAATAATTGATGACTTATTAAGAAAAGACTATATTTATAATAATAAAATATTATTATAATTTGACAACCAAATGAAAATGGCTTCACCAATTTAAAATTTTTTGTAAAAATTTACATTTAATTTATTTATTTATTATATAAAGTATTTATATTATTAAAATCTAAAAAATCAGTATTAATTTCCGTATAATTAATTTTATGGTTACCTTTTCGAGAAAAAAAAATTTCAACGTACTACATGATTTACTAATGTAACATTGTTATACAATAATTTTGTGTATATATATATATATATATATATAGTGATTTTTACTTTCTATTTTTATATCAAAGATAATATATTCTTTAATAAATTACATTTCTATACGAAGTGACTTGTAAGAAATAATTATAATTAATTAAATTAAAAATTTATAAAAATATAATTAAATATATTTTATTCTTATCATATTTGTTATGTACCTTATCTAATATAATATAACCATTCAAAGTTGAATTAGGTTCATTTTTTCGACTAATAAAATTAAAACCTTAAAGAAATTACATTATTACCATATTTAATATATATATCTTGTTTAATATATAATATAATTTCTTAATTTATCCAATCAAATTTAGATTTAAATAGAAATTAATATACTAACCAATAAAATTAAAATCCTTAAAAATATTATGTCTTTACTATATTTACTATATTCCTTATGTACAATATAATATGATTCTTATTTTAAAATAGAGTATAAATTGAAATAGAAAATTAATACCAGCAAACAAAAATTATATTAGTATTATTTTTCCAAGTACTTAAATTAATATTGTTCAAGATATTTTTCTCATACCTTAAAATTAATAGAGGCATTTTTTTGCAATTTCAATATTTGTTTCTATCATTCCCACTTATATATATTTATGTATTACTAGTTTTTTAGAACGTGCGTAGCACGTAGATACCCGTTATTTGTACTCGTTATATAATTTTTTTTTTATTTATTTCAAAGGTTTATTATATGTATCAACTATCCTGAAATTGACAATATACTTATAAAATAAATTAAAAGACATTGCAAAAATATTCATAGACATTATATATCTAATTAAATATATTACAACAACCAATCACTAATATTGTATAAAATATTTGAAATAAATATCATTCTTATTTGTTCACAGTTTGAATATCTTTAATATATCATAAGTGTAACATTGTAATGATAGCTAAAAAATATATTAATCATATGCAATAAAAATAATAATATGAAAAATATAATAATAAGGATTACTAAATTCAATTTCATAGTAAGTTCTAATTTCTCCAACTTCAGTTAGAGGCAATGTTGAGATTATTTGATTGAAGGATTAGGTATTATGAGATTGGATTATGTATTATGTGATTATTGTGCATGATCACTGGTATAGTTGTTTTGTTTATGATTTATTGTATCATAATGCAAAGCATCAAGAAGTTCGAGTGTACTTACCACAAGAAGAAGACACGGTTGCAAACTTAATATATTTCAATTCAAAATAGCAAAAGCAACAAATTATTGATAGCGAAAGATAATCAAAACTAAACATTTATATATAGTAGTATGATAGAATAAATTCTTAATTAGAATCGTATTAAATAATAAATTCCTAATTAGAATAAGATTAGATTAAAATTATAATAATAATAATTAAAATAGAAAAATAAATACAATATGGTTCTAACTTAGCTATTAAGACTAAATTGTCTTTAATAATATTTTTTATCAATTAGAATATGTAGGGCCGTTTTGAGGACCAAATGTTTCCCCTTGGTACTTTTATATATATATTATAGATAGATATAGATATAGATATAGATTATAGATAAATAACAATTATTCTATTAATTTATAAATAGAGAGAGTCAATATTTACCACAAGAAAAGACATGATCGCAAACTTAATAATTTCAATTCAAAATAGCAAAAGCAACAAATTATTGATAACGAAAAATAATCAAAATTAAATATCTATATATAATGATATGATAAAACAAATTCCTAATTAGAATCGTATTAAAGAATAAATTTTTAATTAAAATAAGATTAGATTAAAATTATAATAATAATAATAATCAGAATATGAAAATAAACACAATGTGGTTCCAATTTAGTTATTAAGACTAAATTGTTCTTAATAATATTTTTTATCAAATACGTAGGGGGTTTTGGGAACCAAATATTCTTCGCTTCGTACTTTTATATATATATTATAGATAATTGGAATCGTATTAAAGAATAAATTTCCGATTAGAATAGAATTAGATTAAAATTATAATAATAATAATTAAAATAGAAAAATAAACACAATGTGGTCTCAACTTAGCTATTAAGACTAAATTGTCTTTAATAATATTTTTTATCAATTAAAATATATAGGGGCATTTTGGGGACCAAATGTTCCCCTTGGTACTTTTATATATATTATAGATTATATATGAATGGATATATTTATAGAATTATATATAATTTATATATTGATGTTAAAAATGTAATAGTTATATAGTTATGAATGGATATAATATATGGTTATATAATTAATGGTGAATAAAGTTAAAATAGTTATATAATTAACAACAGATATACAATAACGGTAAAATGTATCAGAATACCTTAAATTTTATAAACTCTATTTAGACCTTATTTTGTCTTTTTTTTCTCAATTTTAACCTTCTATAATAGTAGGCTAATAACACCCTCAATCGCAATCAAAGATGAAATTGCAAATAAGAATGTATTTTCATCATTTTTTTAAGTACAGTATCTCATTGTTAAATAAATAAAAATTTATAATTAAAATAAAATTTCAAATGTCTATTGAATATTGAATTTTAAATTATATTCACATCTGGTCGTTGTCACATTGATAAATATAAACTTATAATTAAATAGTTATGAAATTATTTATTTTTTATTAAATAATTATATGTAGTTATATAATTAACAGTAGAATATATAACAAAAGTGAATGTTAAGTGACTTTTGAAAAGCTTAGCAACCAAAAAGAAAAGAAAGCTTTATATATCTTTAGTAATCAATTTCCAAATTACACTTAAAAGGCTAAACACTTCCAAACACTTTTTGGTTCGAAGGAGTGTTAAATAAGTCATCAATGCTCATAGTTTTCACATTCGAACCAACTGGTTCAATTGGTTTAACCACGTGAACCGGCTAGATTTAACCGTCAACTGGTCAAGCATTGAAAAATTGGAGTTGTTGGGTTTGGATGGGATGATTTAGTGCCAAACCAAAAGGGATTGCTGCTTGCTAACTATCTAACCAATGCCTTTACTTAGTACTAAAAGTGTTGTTGGAAGCATTTATTGTCTAGTTGGTTTGGCTGATAACTAACTATGTAGGTTTGTTCTCTCGTTGCATTTCATTTTCAACGATAATTATTCTCCACCTATAACATAACCAAACAAATAAATTAAAAATTGAAATTAAGTGTCGCTTAGCATGTTGTGATTTACGAAGGCATAGACTCAGTGACAGTATTTTGAGACGGGACATGTTCTATTTTTATTTTTGTTGTTGTATTTTATTTATTTGTCTTAACATCAAATTTCCTTTTGTGATTGGCTTTTCATCAATAATTTAATTCACTATACAAATATAAAAAAAATTATCTGTTGAACTAAACTCAAATATTCGTTTAGCCAATCTTACAAAATCTAAAATGAAAACGAACCAAGTCCAAATGTGGAAAAGGCAATTTCTTGGAACATAACAATTAAAATAAAAGATTTGATTGAGCGGTTGGTGTCGCTATCCATAAGAATTGGTCTTTCCGCAGAAAGTTGAACTCGCATTCGGCTTTGAGCCTTGAGGGCAACCACTGTCTGTCATCTTCTTTCTCGTAGCTTCTTTGTATTTAAGTCCAAAGAATCAAACATTTGACCTTCTCTCTCTTCTTATGGTCACCGCTGACCCCGTAATCCCTCACTTCACCTACTTTTGCTTCTGACATTATTGCTTCCATTACTAATTCTTTTTTGTATGCAACATCAAATAATTAATAATTATTAGCCTAGCTCTAGAGGGTTTATTTTATAATTTACATTTAATCAAAACAAGAATTGGGCTGTCTATCACCGTCAACATGAAGCTGTTCTGCAATTACATAAATTAAATTAAATTAAATTAACCTTTTTTTTTTAAAATCCAATGACATTTACAAAATTAATTTACGACTGAATTTATTACTTTAATTGCAAATCAAATTAATAAAATAAAATCTTTTTATTAAAATGATATGCCAAAAAGAAAAAATTTAATATGAATGTTTTAAAAGGGAGTGTTCCGACAAGGAAGATGTATATAAAAACTTTTTCTATTTCCTTTATTCTCTCCTTAGAATACAATGCAAGTGTACATACATTTGGACACCTGACTGGAGATTTTAGTAAAAATCTGCTAATAACACACAGACTTTCTATTCCCTATTTCATCTACTGTTTTCATTTCTTCATATGAAGTATGAATATCTCGCATCATTACAGATAAAAAACTCCTTACTGTACAACAAACAAGTCACAAACAAAAACCCATTTAAGAAAGACATAAAATAAAGTTAAAGGTAAGAAGAAAAATGTTTGTCTCTCTGCAAATCAGTAACAACAAATGGGGCAACGTATTAATCCATTTTCATTACAGTCAGGGCAACGTTGGAATCCATATTCACCACCTTCTTCTTCTTCTTCTTCCAATTCTTTCTCTTCATCTTCGTCCCGTTCATAATATATCTTACAGCTTCCTGAACATGTCTCGCAAGGCACAAACCTTATATCTCCACAAGCCTCACAAGGTCCGTTAGTATCCTCTACCATTTCGCATCCTTCAACAACTTTCTGTAATTGTCCTTCTTCGTGCATTCTTCTTATCTCTTCTCCTCCGCCGATGTATTTTCTTCCGATGAACACTTTTGGCAGCCCTCCGCCACTGTATGCATTTCCCAGTAGCTCTCTCAACTCTTCTTTAAATCCCGCATGCATCGATACGTCACGCTCATCTAATCGAAGACCTAAGCTTTTTAATATTATCCTTCCATGACAACAATCTTCGTATGTCTTTCGAACCCCACGTAAACTTGTAAAGTAAATGACAACCTTTTCTTTGTCTCCTTTACTGAAATCTTTCGCCACCGCCGAGGGAGGTGATAGTTTCCCTTCGTCGATTGATTTAAGATAGAAGGGATGTGTTGGAGATAATTCTTGCAGGGATTTTTTGAAGGTGGAAAGAACTTGAGGATCAAATTCTAAACACTTGGAATTTGCATCTTCATCATCTGCTAATTGAAGCCAAATAGGCTTATGATTTGGAGAAAATGTAGTACTCATTTTAGGACTATCAGGAACTGGACTAGGATCCCGAGACACATCGAAAGAGAAACTTCGGAATCTATGAGGCAAATGTACAGAACTATCTTCGTCTTCAAGACCTTCCATTAACTCCCAAGCATTTATTGTTTCTGGTTCGCCTGGTGGAGTCCTAACCGGAGTTCTTGGGACGATTTTGGGGATTTTCTCTTGGATCATATTAGACCATGACTTGGCTTCAATGAGACCAATTGAAAATTCCCTGCTTTTCAACTTCATTTCTTTCTCTTTGAGAAACCTATCCTTTCCATCACCAAAAACGACATCTGAATTCATATTTCCGTCGTGATTTTCTTTTTGCCTCGCTAAAATATCAATAGCATTGGCAGAATCGATATTGTCTTTGTAATTGGAAGGCGAGTCAACAGGCAAAGAACCTAATGTGGTGGAGGTGAGAGCCACCACATGGTAACTGTCGCCTTTCTTCTGCGGAGGATGAACAACATGCATTGAGTAGCTCCGCTCAACGGGTGAATACGGTGCTTGACAGTGCCGGCACCGCCTCCTGCATCGCTTTTGTTTTGAACTTGCACAACCCATCAATTCTCGGATAAAGAAACAGAGGAAAAACAGGGGAAATTTCAAGAGCCAAAAAACAGAGCAAACTTTATAAACTTATAGAGACAAAAAGGCTTTGATAAATATAAGATAACGAAAATTAGAATATTGAAAAACTTGAAGTCTTGAAGATAAATAAAGAAAAAACGGAGCAAATCTGAGTAAATGTAATCATGGACAGAGAAAAGGAACAATGGATAATGGATTTGATGATCAAGAAATGTCTCCAGCTTTTATAAATAAAGATAAAAACTGCAAGGACAGATCCATCAAAACGCGTATAAGTTGCAGAGAAGAACAAAATATTAATAATGCTTGCAGAAACTGTCTAATTGGGTCTTAATTGCCAATGAAACCGAGCATTATCAAAGGAAATCAAACGATAGAAGCTAATTTATGATCTAAATAAAAAGCAAAAGAAAACCCACAGAAAAATTTAATTAAAATGAAATGGAAAGCTCTGTTCTGTGAAGAGAAGAAGACAAGATAGAAGATTCTGGGATCTCCATAAACCCGTGAAATGATTACATAGATTGAAAAGAAAACTGGGTTGGAATTAAAATCCCGGAAAATCCTTTTCGGCAAGGAGAAATTGTTAGAATTTGAAGGGAAAATTAAAATGGGTAAAGAGAAATATTATACAAAGTGTTTGTTTTCCAATGAAAAGTCAAGAATTTAGGCGTGTAGTCAATTTAAACAAGAAAAACGTCACCTTATTCACACAAGAACTTTCATTTCTTTTCTTTTCTCTGCTCTGTAGGATTTTTAGAAAGACAAAAAACAAGGCGAGTAGTGAACAAGAAAAGAAATAAGGGAAGGGAAGAGTTTAGTTTGGAGATAGAATGGGTGGGGAAGGAGATTATCATGACAATGGGGAAAGAGAGAGGCATGTCTATGGGACTGGTAATAAAGGAAGGAAAAGGGATTGATTATTATTTTTGAGTTTTATTTATTTTGCATTTGTTTGTAGTCTTTTTGTTGTCTTTTTGTTTGATAAATAAGAGAGAGAAGAGACATGGAAAATGAGGAAAATAGGAATGTGGAATTTCAATCCGCAAATGCGGGAATTATTGCTCAAATGACGATCCTTATATGAGCAAAATTATCTCTCTAAATATTTATTGAGCCTTCCATATTTTCTTTGAAATACTTTTATTTATCTTTTATAATTATCAATTATAAAAATTTTAAAAAAAATTTATTCAAGTAATTTATTGTGAAATTTTACTTTTAATTTACTCAATTTTTAAACCATCATCGAAAAATGTATTGCTCTTGCTGAGTTTTTAATTGCATATATTTCACGAAAAAAATAATTTAGAAAAGTAAGATTTCAATATTTAAATACTAGAGGAGATTTATATTTCAGAATATGTATTCCACTGTCGAATTTATGTTAGAAAGGGTGAAAAATTAATATTTTAGAAAAAAATATTTTAAAACATAAAATAATATTACTAACTTTAATTATAATATTTAGGTACTATTATTTACAATACAATACTCGAACATATTTGTTTTAGTAAGTTATATTTATTAAGTAATTTTGAACAATATTTATTTTTGATTAATCTATTTATATGATAAAATTTCATTATATTAGTATTTATGACCGTATCTTGGTATGCTTATAAATTAAGTATATAAATTTTGCCCTTGTAATTTACTCAAAAATTTTTATGACACTCAACTTTTACTTTATCCCATTAATTTCAATTTATAAAATTGCATCTATTAAATATTTTAACTTGAAAAATTTTTCTACTAAACATCATAATTTGTAAACTAGATTGATTAAACACTAATTGAATAATTAAAAAATATAAAAATTATTATTTCAAAAGTTATAACAACACGTATCAAATTAATATTTTATATATAAAAATTAAAAAAATTATTGCTGTTAGAGTAGAGAGGTGTACATTGTTATCGAAATTCATAATTTAAATGTACAATAGATTTTTTGGCGTAAAATATAAGAATAAATGTATGTATTTGGCAAATAAAATATGTGTAAACCAAGAGCATATTGAATTATGGTAAAGTGATTTTTCTTAATTAAGTAATTTTTCATAGCAATATTGAATTTTGGTAATCCATCAAATACTCTATAATTGATTTTTGAAACCATTTGTATTCCAAATAGCTAGAGAGGAAATTATTAAATTACATATATAATCCATTTTAATGTGAAAAAAATTAAGATACTTAGAATCTACGTTATGAATTTTTATTTGGTACGTCGATTTTGAAAAAAATAAAGAGTAAAGATATTGATTTTTGTAATATGTCTAACTCTGGGAGTTATTGCTAATTTCAAAAATTAAGGAGTAGAGATGCCAAAAGCTTTTTGTGAATGTAGAGTTTGATTGTGATGCAATATATAATAAATAAGGCAATATCTTTATTTGGATCATCTAATTAATCAATGGCGCCATAACTTTGCCTCCAAATCTACTTCTATGAAGAACAGGCTATATAGAGGATATGTTTGTCACTTCAATGATTCAGGCATAGAGAATATTTTGCGTCCTTATGATACCACAAGAGTTTTGATTTATTTACAATTTGATATTATTGTTAATTAATATTATCTCTATTTTATAATACTTGTTGTATTTTGAATTTCACATTCCTTAAAAAAATTATTAAATTTGTCTAAATTATAATAAATTATTAAATAAATTGATTATATTACCCTTAATTTAATATTAATTATCTAAAAAAACTTTTAATTGAAGTAATAATTATTAATTATATATAAAGAGTAAATATGAAAAAAATATTTATTACTCCTTAAAACCGTAAACATGACAAATATTTTGAAACAAGTTATTTTTTTAAATGTGACAAGTATTATAGAGTAGAGGTATTATGTATTATTAAAACTGAAATTATACTATTGGGTAATTGTAAATAAGGATGATAATGCCAACAAATTTGTTGAGTTCAAATCTTCTCGGTCACAAGAGTTTTTGCTAATTTATTGAGTCAGATGGAATGTTATCATCTGTTGTCAAGCCCACATTACTTTCAACATTTGTATGGGATTTGAATTTTGTGACTTGGGTACTCTCTACCCGTTATCCATTTAATTGATATTCTAAAAATTTAAAATAATTATTTTTCTCAAAAGAAAATTTTATATATACACCTTTCTAATTATAATTAATGCTGTAATTATATTTAACACTGATATTATATTTTTTTATCACGCCAAATAATTTTATAATCTTTATTTAACGAGTATACGTACTTAATTTGTAATCAGGTTCAGGTTTAAATAGTATAATAAATAGAGTAATTCCAAGAAGGGTAAAGATGCATTAGCCTTTGCTTCTATTATTGGTGACTGTAAATATTGGAATGGACTCTATTAAGAAAACTAATCTTCTTTTAATTAACACCATAGGGATGATCGTGGATTAAATTGGATGAGATTATGAAAAATTCATATCCGATCCATGAAGATTTTCATATATTCATGTTTATATCCACTTCGCTCAGATCGGATCGAATATTAGATCAAGTTGGAGTGAATAAGATAATATCCATTTTTATAATGTTTAAAACAAAAAAGAAAACAGAAGAATAATTTAATAAATACATATTATTTATTGTGCTTGAAAACATAAAAATTCCTAACAATAATTGGAAATATTGTATGCTATTACAATTGGAACAGACTTTAACAAGTACAAAAAACTTTAGGGTAGTGGTTGTAATATTCAACTCATATTCTTTTATTTGGTGTAGAGATTACAAAAATATAAAAAAAAGGTAAAAATGTTGGAGATGATTTAAAATATAAATGAAAAGAAAGAAGAAAGAGAAGAAGAAAGGCAATTGCACATGTAGAGTTGCAACAAACAAGTTTACAAATGTAACAAAAAGGCAAAATTACCATTCACGGATCGGATTATGGCATATTCATATTCGCATTAGATTTTATTTTAAAACTCATATTCAATCCAACACAAAATGGATCGAATTTTATCCGCTCCATTCGGATTGAATCGGACCGAATATGTGACATCGCAACCCAGTAAATCGAACCTAAGAGGGTGGGTAAAGCAAGTTTCTTGGCTACCTTCTAAGATGGCAGGCTAGCTATGGATAGTGAAACGCGGGACGCAGAAATGAATCGGATCATATATCAAAAATGGGGAAACTAATTAGTGGAATGACTTGGAGAGTTCGAAGAACTCCAGGGTTAAATGTGCTCGTTTAATGAAAATTTTAAAATGAGTTACCTC
This sequence comes from Jatropha multifida, assembly GCA_948099535.1. NCBI lineage: Eukaryota > Viridiplantae > Streptophyta > Magnoliopsida > Malpighiales > Euphorbiaceae > Jatropha > Jatropha multifida. The sequence continues at coordinate 17,092 of CANUEX010020311.1, forward strand.
TTGGAAAGTTTTTCATTTCACTTGCGGGATAAAACTGTGCGGGTCTTGCCAATCCAGTATGGGATGAAATTGACTTGATCCAAAGCGGACAATTCCTTTGGTGGTTAGAATCGAGCGTGACAATTGGTATTAGAGCTAGACCCCCTCCAGTAAATGTATGATTCTAGGACGAACCACGGGGAAGCTGGTGGGCCTGTAACATCCCAACCCGGCAAAGTGATCCTAAGAAAGCAAGTAGAGCAAAAATCCTAGCTAGTTTCTATGATGGTAGGCTAGCTATGCGTAGTGGAATGAGGGATGCAGGACAAAACCATGTGGAATGACTTGGAGATGTGGAAGAACTTCAAGGTTAAGTATGCTCGCTTAACGAAAACTATAGGATGGGTGACCTCCTAGGAAGTTCTTCATTTCACTTGCAGGACGAAACCGTGTGGGTCCTGCCAATCCAATAAGGATTGAAATTGGCTTGATCCAAAGTGAATAATTGCTTTGGTGGTTAGTATTAGAGCCAGACCCCCCCTCCAGTAGATGTATGGTTCTAGGATGAACCACGCGAAAGCTGATGGATCTATTACATCCCGACCTAGCAAAGTAATATCCAAGAGAGCGGGTAGAGCAAAACTCCTTGCTAGTTTCTATGATGGCAGACTAGCTATGTGTAGTGAAACGAGTGATGCAAAAATGAATCAGATCATATATTGAAAAGGGAAAAATTAATCATCAGAGGCATTTTTCGGTGGAATGACTTGGAGACTTGGAAGAATTCCAAGGTTAAGTGTGCTCACTTAACGAAAATTATAAGATGGGTGACCTCCTAGGAAATTATTTATTTCACCTACGGGACAAAACCATCTGGATCTTGCCAATCCAATATGCATTGAAATTAGCTTGGTCTAAAGCGAACAATTGCTTTGCTGGTTGGAGTCAAGTGTGAACGCATATCCAACAGATTGGGTAATTTAATTATCCCTTAACACCAAGCTCTCCATTAATCTTGGTTACTTCACTTTGATTAGGTAGAAGAGAGATATGTGTAATATGAGAGAGAGGTAAGAGAATGAGAAGAAGGGTATGTTGGGCAACAACTTTTTAAATAGCTTTTAGTGTTTTGACTGCTATTTATAGTATTTGATAACATAGTGTTTGAACTAACTTTTAAATATTAGGATAATGTTTTATAAAAAGTTAACTCATGCAATGTTTAGCTTTTAGAATTTTATAAAAAAATAACTTAAACACCAAAAGTTAAACACGACTAAAACAACTAATAATTACAAAAATAACTAATTTTACTGAACAAATCCGAAAACGTGTGAATGACATGGCAAAATTTTTTTAAGCCAATGTGTCATCAAACTATGATCCAATTTTATTATTACACTTGTAAAATATTGACAATTATTGTGGAATGAATTGAAGTTTGGGAAAGACAAATGAAAAGAGGTATAACTTTAGGAGTAACACATAAAATTTAACACTTTTCAAAGATAAAAATGTAGTTTTTTATGCAGGTTCCTTCATGATTTTGTAGCATAAAGATGTGTTGATCTCTTAAGAAACTTTGCTCTCATTTTTCTATACAAATACTCATTTTTTATTTACCTATGAACCTTTGAAAAAAGTCTAAATTTTGATAAAAATTAAGTATCACGATTTTTTTTTTAACCTATTAGGTCGCTGATAGGTTTCGGTAAAAATTTGGCACTAATCGATTTTGATAAAAATTTGCCCTTCATGATTTTTCTTGGCCCCCGCAAGTGCTCTAATTGGCTGTGATACCATTTCTTAACTTTTAAAACTCTAATGTCAACTATTAACTTTTAGAAGTAAATAGGGAGGGAGAAAATATGGTAAAATTCGATTCATTAAGTCAGATCTAGGTCATTCGATAAAAATAGTTAAGCAAAACGGTAAAAAAAACTGATAGATGGTATAATAAATTGTTTGACAAAATACAGTATATCGTATGATTCATTACGGTTGAAAAAAAATCAAAATTCTCAATTTTCTAGTTGACTCAAAATGGTATTTTAAGTTTTTTTTATTTCTTTTTTTAAAAACTAACCTATTAAATCTATCAATATCGTAAATCAATCGGTAAACTGTAAAACTCCATTAGAAAATCAACCATTCAATATATTTTTCATTTAATCAATAATATAAATTAGTGGATAAACCGTAAGTACTCAATCAATAACTCAATAAATCGGTTAATGCAAATTCAGTACACGATTATCTATACTAATCAAATTTCCACCCCCAGAAGTAAGGAAGCTAATACCAGCGGTTAACTTTAGATGGACAAATTTGATGCAACTCTATATATTAGGAGTAATTCATTTAAAATACTCCCAGCTTTGCGAGTTGTATCATCTACACCCTAAATTGACCTTAACCCCCTGGACACCCCAATTGCAAAGTTTCATCATAATTACACCCCAACTTGATATTTTAATCCAAAATAAATAATAAACAAATTAGAAGTGGGATCCACTCCTGACACAAGGTTAGTTTGTAACCCAGCTTGGGTTACAAACCAGAACGCATCGTTTGAGAAACAAGAGAACCCCAACCCCAATTGAGCAATTCACGATTAACCTTGGCTGAATAGCTTGAGTTCCAAAATCCCTAGTTTCCCAAATCACGTTATCTTGCTTATCTCTCCCCAAATACAACCCTCAAAGAAAATATCTCTCTTTACGGTGAATATCATCGACTCCATTATACGATTTGCTTTGAAGGATAATCCCTCCCTCCTATGCACGGAAGGAACTGCAGAAGCGACATGGCGCCATCAAAGAAGAAGGACTGGTAAGTCGAAGCCCCTTCTCTGTTATTAAACTTCTCTAGTTTTGAAAATGTCAGTATGCTTTATAGTGTTACGGTTCTTTTATTTCTGTTATAATTTTGTACTGGGGATAGTGGCATGTAAACTCAACTTTTTCTTCTCTTTTCTTTGAATCTGGAAATGAAGTCATACTTGGAGTGTTGAAGGTTATAATGCAAATGGAAGTTAGTGTAGATGTCAGTGAGGAATCAAGCCCCTTCTCAATTGAATTTTGTGGGTGTCATCAGCGAGCTCGTTTATGTACGTCTTAGAGCAGATCAAACCTTGGTAGAAGGTTTTATGGATGTCAAAATTGGAAGGTAAACTTTTGAATTTAGCTTGTTTTTTTGCATTATACTGACTTGGTTAACTATAAAAATGACTCTAATGTTAATGCAGAACAATGGTGGTTGCAATTTTTTTATCTGGTTTGATACTGAGTATCCTGTAAGGGCAAACCAAGTAATGAATGCATTATACGAGAGGTTAGAACCATTAAACGTGAGTTACATACAATGGAGGAGCAAAGAATTGAAATAGAAGGACAACTTAAAGAAAGTAAGTTGAAGGTTTTGAAACAAAAGGAAATGATGAAGCAAATGAAGAATGAATTACAGAAAATTGTAGCTGCAAAAGAAAGATTGATATTTACAGTGGTGTTCCTAGGTAGTGCTCTTTGTTTGTCTTTATTGAGGATTGGAAAGTTGTTTTAATTTGCTTACACATTAGGTGTTTGTGAGTGCGAAGCTTAAGATTTTGCATCCATGTACACCATTTTTATTGTACTTGAAACATGGTGTTGAAGTAATGGAAATGAATTACTTTTTGGCTGAATTTGTTAGTTCATATTTGTATAGTTATGGATAAATAAATATGGTATTATTTCATATATAAACATATGTGCTAGTGTTGAATTAATAGAAATGAATTGGATGTTGCCTAAATTTGTTAGTTCATATTTTTGGGTAAATAAATCTGTTCTAACTTTATATATAAACATATGTGCTAACTTGATAAAATAATAAGAACAATATAAAAAGCAGTGGAATAATATAACATATATCATATTGCCAACAATATAAACTGTTTTAACAATTTGCAGTTTGATGCACTTTATCAGTAATATATAGTGGTCATGCTGATAAAGAAACATCCTGATTACAATATCGTGGCTAATCCATAACAAAATTCAGTATGTATATCCTAGTAATTCCAATAACTATGGAACAAAAATGTGCAACATTTGTGTTTCATATTTTCAGCTTCATTGACCATTTTTTTTCCAGATAAAAAGAACAAAAAAAATTAGATTTGAAGCTGAACTATCCTGTGAATTTTTGTACTGGTCTATATTTAGCAAAATAGTTAGCAAAAAATCTTTATGTAAAAAGTCTTCATGCACTTTTTCCTACTGCTCCTGACTTATTATTGGAGGCTACTGACTTAAGTTGATCTCACTTTGAGGCTCCTCTTGCTAGGTTGTTTTTCTCTTCCTTGTCACCTTACATTTCTGCTTTGCTGCTGCTGCAATTGCAGCTGCTCCACTAACAAGCTGCGGACCACTAGACCCAGGCATCCGATAAAATATGACGGTACATTAGCACCATCATTAAACAAATGCAAAGTCAACAAATAAGCTAGTGAAATAATAAAATGGCCTAAAATGCTGGTAAAATTAAAAATAAATGAAAAATGGCCTAAAAATGCTGCTGAAAAAAAAAGAATGAAAATGGCCCCAAAAGCTACTGAATATGGCTAATGCAAGCAAAAAACGTGTTGAATATGGCTAATGTAAATAAAAAGGCGAGCAGATGGTGAAGCAAATTGGCTAACAAAATGGCCATTATGTAAACAAAATGAAAATAATAGAATGCAATCACAAAAAACTCAAACATCCATAAATACAAAAGGCTGATAAAACATAAAACATAAATAAGCCCAAAATGCAATATGTCACCCTTGCATAAATATTTCCAGATTCTGAAAAGATGCGAAGACCATAGCCCTGTCGAGTCTGCTGTATTTCCTTTCTGATAGGTGATGTGGCTACAGGTCCTTCATTGGATGTGCACACATTTGGTGGAGCTGCCATTAGATTATCCTTTTGTGGCCTTCCAACCATTCTCTGCAAAATAACAAAAGTTATGCAAAGCTTGCCATAATTGAAAAGGTTAAAAAAAAAAAAATTAAACCGATTTAATACAGATTTAGGATCTCTAGGAGCAGGGGCTTCATCTATCTGAGGACACCCTCTCCTGTTATGGCCAAACTCCAAGCAATGTTGGCACCTCATGACTACTCCCTTTCTGCTCATATTGGGATGTTTGGTACCCATATGTGATTCCTCTGCACTCTTCACTCTTAACTTTTTTTGTCTGCCGGGTTTCTTCACATAATTTGGAGGTAAAATGGACGGCTCATCCACAGCAGGCCACATGTAATCACCATTCAAAGGTGTTAACCCATACTTGTATGTCAATTCATAGCTTTTCTTTGTCAAGTACTCATCAACATAATCAAGAATATCTCTTCTATTATAGTGTATACATGCAATAGCATGACTACACGGCACACCAAATAACTGCCATGATCTACATGAGCAGACTCTATCATCAAGTGATACAACAAAAGTTTTTTCCCCCATCTTAACCTGAAAGTTATTGCCATCAGAGGGTCTTGGGATACAACTAGAAGTGCCAATTTTTCTTAATTCTATCTTTTTCCTGATTTTGGGTCCAACTCCATCATTCCAACTATGCACAGCTTGCTTGTTCAAATAATTTCGTTCCATTATTTTTGTCCTAATCTCCTCTAACATTATAATCAAAGGCATAGTCCTTGTATTGCCTATGTAGCCATTTAAAACTTCAACCACATTGCTTGTTACATCATCAATCTTAGGGTAAGTTTGTAGAAAAGCTCTACAAAACCTGCTTTTGTCCCTTTTCAGAAAATCAGTTGCTGACTCTGGACTTAAAGTTTGCAACTCTTCTAGCATATTGTTGAATTGAGCCTCATATGTGGAGTACACTATAGCCCAAAAATCTTGCTTGAAACCTTCTCCCTTATGCTTTTTTTCTAATTGGAATGAATATGAACAGCACAGTTTCTGTGCTCAGCCATTGGAACTAGGTCCCTTATGGCATTTTCTAACCCTTGCAATTAAATAAATAAGTTAGTTCAAAAAAATTAAAACTGCAAATTCACAAAATAAATTAGGATCATTCGTACCTTTTGTTGATCACTCATTAATGTGAGTCCCATTCCATCATCAACTCCAAGGTCTTGAAATAAAATCTCTAAAAACCATCTCCAACTATCCTCATTCTCCTTCTCAACCACAGCCTAAGCAACTGGATAAATTTGGTTGTTACCATCTTTTGCAACAGCACTCAACAATTGACCTCCCAACGTTGTCTTTCAAAAACATCTGTCTATGAATAGGCATCGCCTACATCCTGCCTTGAACCCCTTTCTCAAAGCAGAAAAGCCTATATATATCCTCTTAAATACATTTGGACCTCGCTTATTTCCAACATCACACTGCAGAATAAAAGTTCCCTCATTATCAACCCTTTTGAGTTCAGTAATATAGGATCGTAGCTTTGCATAGTGTGATTCTATGGACCCATTCAGTTTAGCCACGGCTTTTGCCCTTGCTCGGTAATAAATTTGTCTATTAACTGTCACAGCATATTTCTCATTCACATCTTCCATTATCTTGTCAATATCATAATTAGGATCAAGCCGTATTTTGTTTAAAAATTCAAGAGCTAAAAAGTCTGTTGTGGCTTGCCTATTTGTCAATGATCTAAAACAATTATGTCTGTCTTCATATGATCTAATCACCCATGACTTGTCCCTCCCTCTAGTTCTTGCATACATTCTCCATTTACATCCATCTTGACACCTATAATCGACCTTTTTCTCTTCACTCTTCCTCCATTTAACGTTGAACCCATTATGCAATGCAAACTTTTTGACAACTAATAGAATTTCAGCCTTACTTGCAAATATCATACCAATAGCAAACTTCAACAACTTATGATCACAGGTAGGGTTATATACACTCTTCTTTGTTCTAATTTTCTGCTTTACTTCCATATTACCCTCTTCACTGGTATAGGTACTTGAATGTGCCACATCAAATCCATATCCATCATTATCTTCTTCTTGTGGAATACCAACATTATTACCCAAAACAGCTTCGAGACCCAAACCTAATCCATTATCAACTACAGCAGTCTTCAGTTTCAACTTGTTCTCCTTAGCTATTCTACATTCCTCATCATTGTCAGAGAGAGCAACTAAACTCACATCGGTTTCTTCATCAATATTTGGGAAGCCAACATATTCATCTATATTACCATCAATACACTCATCAACTTCCTCAACATGTTCTGCAACTTCCTCAACATGTTCTTCTATATCAACTTGAACACAATCATTAACTCCTCTAACATGTTCGTCTATGGTATCTTTAATAACATCATTAACCCCCCCGTGATGCTCTTCTAATTCATTAACATGTTCTTCTATGTTAATTTCAACAACATCATCAACTCCACCATCATGCTCTTCTAATTCTTCTTCTTCTTCTTCTTTTTCTTCTGTATCGACTAGCAACCCTTTGCTCTCCATCCTAGCCATAAGCCATTCATACTCATCAACAAAATTCCTATGTTCAAAGCTGTTGTTTTCTTCAATGTGGATGTCTGTCTCTATGTAAACCTTGACAAAATTGAAGTCCTTGCCTCTTTCAAACATTGTCTTTATGTCTTCATCATCCTTACAAATGCATAGGCTTCTCCAATCTCCTCTAGGGTTAAAATAACCTATTTTCTGCAGTTCACCACAGCCAAACTCCCTTATAGTATCATAAACATCCTTGTATGACATTTCTTTCAAGTATTTCTGAGTATTCCACTCTCTCAAAACCTTGCCCCCAATGTAGTTTATTTCGCTGCCATTACTCATTTTACCTCCAACCCATATCTCAATAGGGAACCTGTTTTATGAAATAAATTTTAATGTGTCAATTTAATGAAATTAACTCATCTCAACCACTGCTACTACAAATTTATTACATAACACTAAAAAACAATTATCATGTACTTTTGAAGGAATAAATATTCATTAAATGGCAGATAACACTACAAAACCCCTTACTTTTTTCATTTGTTTATACTTTCTGTTAAAATATTCTTATTAGATAGTATTAAAATATTATCCACTATCCCAATACAAAATTATAAAAGCAATAAAAGAACCCTAACACTATAAAGCATACTGACATTTTCAAAACTCTTCGCTACACATGCAAAAAGAGAGAAGTTCAATAACAGAGAAGGGGCTTCGACTTACCAATCCTTCTTCTTTGATGGCGCCATGTCGCTTCTGCAGTTCCTTCCGCGCATAGGAGGGAGGGATTATCCTTCAAAGCAAATCATATAATGGAGTCGATGATATTCACCGTAAAGAGAGATATTTTCTTCGAGGGTTGTATTTGGGGAGAGATAAGCAAGATAACGCGATTTGGGAAACTAGGGATTTTGGAACTCAAGCTATTCAGCCAAGGTTAATCGTGAATTGCTCAATTGGGGTTGGGGTTCTCTTGTTTCTCAAACAATGCGTTTTGGTTTGTAACCCAAGCTGGGTTACAAACGAACCTTGTGTCAGGAGTGGATCCCACTTCTAATTTGTTTATTATTTGTTTTGGATTAAAATATCAAGTTGGGGTATAATTATGATAAAACTTTGCAATTGGGGTGTCCAGGGGATTAAGGTAAATTTAGGGTGCAAATGATACAACCCGTAAAGCTGAGGATATTTTAAATGAATTACTCATATATTAGAGTATTAGTTATAATCATAATACTAGTTCATCATTAATACAAAAGAAATCCTATATATAATGATATTACTTATGATTATATATAATTTATACTAAAAAGTATATGCAAATGTTACTATGTACGTATATAATTTTAATTAGATCCAATTCAAAACTATATAGTTTTAACGTAAGAATGAATTTTATATTTTAAAATATTATATAATTATTGATTTATAATTTCATTTCCTTTATGATTGTAGTAATATATATTTATTATTATAATAATTTTTGAAATAATCATTAATGAAAATAATACATTTATAATAAAATAAAATAAATATGAACAAAATTACAAATGAGCCAGTTCATGAGTCTATTAAACAAATTAACTCTAGCTCTTAGATTGCTACAAAAAGCCTTTAATGGTCGAGACTCTAGCTTTTCATGAGTATTTGAACTGGTTTATTCTTAATTTTGTTGATCCAACTAATGTTTATATGGATTCACAAAGTCTAATCATTGCTCTTAATTTTATAAAAGACGATTTTTTTGCTTTGGGTTTGATTATTTCAGACTGTATCTCTATTCTAAGTCATAGGTCTAATATAAATATTAAATGGGTTAGAAGACAAGCAAATGCTGAGGCTCATTCTCTTGCTAGAGAGTCCTATAAATACGCTAGGCTCCATCTTTGAAATATAATCCCTACTTTCTTGTCATCTTTCAATGATTCAAGTTAATATTACGAGGTATTTCCTTTTTTAAAAAAGAATAAATTAACTCGTGAATTTACTAAACGAGCTCATTCACGAGCTTATTAAATGAGTCTATTCAGGAACCTCATAAATGAGGCATTTTGAGTCTTACCGAACCAAGTTATCTATTCTCAAATTTTATTCGTTTAAAAACTAAACTCAAATGGAGAACTTTTATGAAATCAAATCTCAAATATTTCATGAATAGTTTAATTCCTTTATAGCCCTAGGCCCATGTAAGCCGAATGTATTTTCCAATTACAAATTCAAATAGTTGATATCTAATCTAAATTTTAAAAGTTTACACGCTTCATTAATAGTATTTTCTGATTAAAAATCAAAATAAAAAATAAAAAAATTGAGCACGAAAGAACAGTATCCCGCGTTAGTTCTGAACCAAAACCTTTTCGAGGCTCACGTTTAATAACTATGCATAAAAGTTCTTAAAGTTACTTTCCGACATCATTTAGGTGACAGAGTCCGTCCGAGGGTAAGGTTTTAAATTATGCACAGTTGACAAAAAGCTGAAAAAAAAAAATAAATGTCCTTTTTTAAAATGTTTCTATTACAAATCATATAACAATTCTAAAATGCCAAAGTAGTTGCAGGGAAAAGTATTACACTTTGTCAGTCCATGAAAAGGAAAATGAATAATTTTCTTCTCTTCTAGAAAATATATAATAATATATAATTTTTTTTTTTAAAAAAAAGGTGGGACATCTTGAATTCTTGATTCCCTAGGAACCTTCCGTTTGCTTTTCAAACTTTGCTTTTGCTTATCAACATACAATATTTTGAAGCACAAGAATGAAATTATTTTATAAATGCCCAAAAATAGATAATAAGGAATTTAATCATAAAAAAAATACGCTTTTTCTATTAAAATCTGGGTCGATTCTGCTTGTAAATTGGCAGTGAGTCATATTTTTATAATTTTTCAGAGTGTTTATTTAGCTAATTTATGCAGCTCATAGATTATTCGTATTCAATAAATAGATTATAAATGTTTAGTAAATTTTTTAATTAGAAACTGGTAGTTAATATGATTAGAGCTTTTTTGTGTGAGCTGATAGTAGACTTTATTTATATTATATTTAGACTTTATTGATTCCATAAAAAATAATTGCTAATAAACTTTTTTCAAATTGATATTTTTTATGATAATTTTATTTATAGTTTTTTAAAAGTAAAATCTTTTATTAAATATTATTCTAACAAATTTAATTAATATTTTTATTTATATAATACATTAAAGTGAAAGATAATATAATCCCCTTTTATATATTTGTATAAATAACTATGTCTTTAATGGTCATTTTACTTTTTAATAATAACTTGCAAAATATGAATATTTATCAACTAATGACTATATCATCGGCCGCTAGCTATTAACTGCTATGAACACTTGAACTAAATAGACACTTAATTTTTTAAGTGTGTTTCATTTTATATAGTGATTAGTGAAATAATACAATATTTAGTTAACGATAAGATGGAAATATCTTTTATATTTTAATTGGAAATTCTAAAAATATCCATTAATTTTCACACTTAATTTATTGTACATATTTGTGCTCATACAACGTTTATAATTTTTTTTACTTGCATTTTGCATGGCTTTGAAAAATAATTTATCTAAAATATATTTTTTTAGTTTTTCAAATACCCTAAATATAAGAAAATGGAATAATTGATAGTTAACTTTTTTTTTTTGCTTTAAAGAAAAAAAAGGGCAATGATTGATCCATTAATTCAAAACCAACTAGTTATTTTACAGCAAGGAAAACACATGGAAGGTGCTTGGGATTGGTTCAGTTCATTATTACATAGATACAAGTATGATTTTAACCAAGTCCACGTGATGGCACGTGCTTCCCTCTTCTTAAGTTTCATCAATCCTTTCCCTTCCTAATAATGACTGCAACTGCTCGAGAAGGCAATTCAATTTGCTCATAAAAGGTACACGTGTCTGAGTGTTACCCTTACTTTCTTTCTTTCTTTATGTTCTAATTTTATTTTTTATTTTACATTTTTTCAAAAGTTCAATAGAAAAATATCACTTTAGTGTTTCTATTACTCTCAATGTGCGACTATTAAAAATAAAATTTAATTAGAAACACAAGATAGGCATATGAAGATAACTTTCAGATTTGATTCTACTAACTGCATTTATTGGAAAATGCGGAAAGCATTAACTGTGACTAAGCACTGAACCGTATTAGACAGTATTTAATAATAAGATTCAGATATCAGTAGTTAAAAAAAAAGACAGAGAAAGATTTTATTACGCCAGTTATAAAAATTAATTTTCTATGATAAAGTGTATCCTATAAATTAACATATACAATTTCGGAAAATTTATTATTCTTGAAAATTCATACCTAATGCTTCACTTCTTTTCAAATTACATTTAGCACATTAATTTAGATCAAGATTTTAGAAATTTGAACCACCGCAAGTCTTTTTCTCTTATAGTTATTTGCATTTAGACCAACTTAGTTTTTCTTTTTATTGATTTTAAAGATAGATCTCACATTGACATAATGTATTCAATAATAATAGTTTAATAGGATAAATTATAACTATCTCTATTTTTTAATACTTGTTATGTATGAGAAAATAATATATTTAAAAATATTTATCACATTTGTAGTTTCAAAGAGTAATGAATCTTTTTTCTATGTATATAACTAATAATTATTATTTTAATTTAATATTTTTCTTAGAGAATAAGTATTAAATTAAGTTATTTATTTAATTTTTTTTAAATTATTGGGTAACATGAACTTAATTTAATCTTATCGCTAAATGAATTTAATCTTCCTTTCACGAGAGATTAGGTAATTGAGTTATTTATTTTAATTTTTTTAAATTACTGGGTAAAATAGAATATAACTTAAGTCAATTCTAAACACGCATATATATTTACCACTAGATTATGTTAACATGTATCTTGAGTACTGAGTTAATTATGACTAATATGAGCAAAATTCGCAAATGTTAAATGAATTATTTATGAAATTGACCGAAGCAAATAAAAAATAGTTAGATAATATAAAATTTTCAATATGATTATATTATAATTATGTCTAATTATCAAATTAATATATTAGACTTATTTATAAATATGTTAAAAAAAAAGGAAATTATTTCTCTATTTATTTCACATCTATGCTTCATGTACATGTTGGGAGACAAATTGTAGGGCATAGAGAAGGTTATGATAAGGTCAACTTTTGTGTGAAAAGGGAGGCTTTACTTCATTTACTTTCTTGATAAGATCAATATGGTGCTTTTAGAAAGTTACTTAAGCTTATAACTCTTCTTTTTTTTAATCTAATGATCAAATAAATTCTGAACTTTAAATGTTTTAACTAATTTTTTTAATTTTGTCGATCAATACATGCAATTTAAATTTAAATTTTATTAGCTATTGTAACCTCTGTTACAATTTGTTAGAAGAATGCTGACGTATTCGTTGATGGATCCCACCTCCTGACGGGATAGCAGCTGACTAGAAATTCCACTAGAGCACTACTCCTATCAAATAAAACACAAAACGTCGCCGTTTTATGTTTCTTCCCCGTACTTCAATAGAACTATATCGTTTTCCCCTCAAAGGATGTCTAGAGCACCGCTACTGTGCTGGCATTTCTTACACAAAAAATATCCATAGTCAATTCTTTGTTTTTGAATAATTAACCAAAAGTAAATTGTGTTAGAGACGGCATCGTTTTGTGTTAGAAGGGATAGTGTGATTGTTTAGTTCCCAATCAGCTACTGTGCTATCAGGTTTTAATGGACATATCAGTATCTTTTTTACGGAGTCTGACAAACGTCACAATTATTAATAAAAACTAAGTTACATACATTGACTGATAAATTAAAAATTAAAATGATTAAAATATTCAAAATTCAGGATTTATTTAACTATTAGACTTTCTTTTTAAACATATTGCATTGAGCCATTCATCACAATTATAAGCAAAAGAATGTAAACAAATTTCTAGAAAAGAGAGTAAAAACCATAAAATAAGCAAGAAACTCATACTTTGTTAACAAAAAACTAAAGAAGGGATTATAAACCATTAATGTTTACATCAATTTTTTTAGTGAATTTGTTGTTTTTCATTTCTTTTTTTCTTTTTCTGGAAAGAGATTCTTCATTTCTTACTTAATTAGCATAAAAAAATTCATTTTCTAACACCTATTATTATCATTATATATATATATTTACTTGATATTTCTCGTAGACGGAAACACCTTAATCTAAATCTTATCGGAGGACAAAGTAAAAGCTAACTATCACTAATATTATATTTTTAAGTTATATGATTAGTGAGAAATCTCATGTCCAAATCTTTGTAGTATTAGAATTTTAACTAATGTGGTAAATATTATTTATGGGAAAAAGCTCTGCTGTATGGTCAATAATATGATTTCGGGTCATTTGTTTTCTAATGAGTTAAAAATAATATATATATATATATATATATTTTTTGATAAATTGACAACCAGAATTGAGTTCATCGATTCGGTTAAATGATTTTTCAAAATGGTTTGTTTGATCTTGGTCCAAACTTGTTTATCTGATTTCTATTATGTCAAGATGGGGACACGAGGATTTGTGTACTGGTTGGATGACAACATATTCATTTTGTGAAAATGAAATATTGGTCAAATAAATAAAATTTAATGTTCGTTTATAATAAATGAACCTTATGAACTTCCTTTATAAAATTTTATTTTCATGTGTAAATGAAAATTTTATATTTTTAATTTTATATGATTGTATTTGAACTCGAAATGGTTGATTATTAAGTTGTTAAACACTTTTAAAAAAATAAATAAAGTTGTTAAACAGAAAACTAGAAAGTTTTTTATTTATTTGTTTTTTTAACACAACACTAGAAAGATTGATGCTTGGATTTTGGAGATCAACGTTATGATTTATTATGTTTGAAGAATAATAATAGAAAATTTTAATAAATTACAGTTGAAAACCTTCAGATGGCCAAATTGTTTAATAATATCCATGTGAGTTGCGTGCATGTATATTTTGCCAAAATAATATATAGAACATAAAATTAATATAAACTATTTGGTTTCCAATTTCTTATTCCATTAATATATATAATTAACCCTATGTATTTCTTCATCATATATTATTATTATATAAAAATTAATCAGTAATTTCATCATATTGCTAAATAAAAAATATTAAATATATATTTAGTACGGTAATAATTTTTTAAATAATTTTTAGCGTTTTGACTTTAACTTTTAAATGCTAGATATTACTTAAAATATTATTCAGTAATATAAAATATTTTTAATTTAAATCGTTATATAAACAGTCAGCACCTACCAAATAATAGAACATATTATTATCATTATTATTTATAATCCATTATAAATTTTAGGTGGCCAAATTTTTTAATAATATCTATGTGAGTTGTGAGCACGTATATTTTAGCATATGGAACACAAAATTAATATGTCAAAGGTTGGATTTTTTTTCTTTTAGGTTGAATTAAATCAAATTAAACGGATTTTTTTTTAATTTTTTTTAAATCATCACTATCCGGATTCTATTATAAAGGTCGCTTAATTCGGTTCAGGACTAAATTACTGGTAAGAGTTTCATCCCTTTTCACAAGTGTGTTTAATAAGAGGGACCAAATCCAAGAGCTCTTCCAAATGCTCAATCTGTATTGCCCACTGTCCAATAGCCATAAGTTTTTTTTTTCAATTTTTATGTTAAATTATTTTTTTAGGACTTTGAAGGGTTGAACCTAATAAAAATAAACTCAAAATTTCAATTTTTTTATAAAAAAAAATATATTTGTCCCAAAGTCTGACATAATTTTCACTATTGTAGGTCTAAATATCTAAAATATCCCTTGTACATATTATACGTACAAAATCCATCGCATCGTACATATGCATTTCATTTGATAAATATTACCATTTAATTAAAACCATAAAGATAATTTTGTCATATCATTGGCTTGAAAATTAGAACTGGGCATTTTGGTCAATTTGGTTGAACCAAATTGAAAGAATCCAAATTAAATTTTTATATTAAAAAATTAAATCGATTTGAAATTAAGTATAAAATTAATTTGAAATTTCTTTATTTCATTTTTCAATTTTAATTATTCTAATGCTAAATTAATTCTTTTTGAATTTTTAATAATCAAACTAAAATGGAAACTAAATAAAAAAAATCTACTTTTCTATAAAAATAAAAATTAAACTGAATATTTTGAAAAATAAATCAATCGAACTGAACTGATTTCTTATCCGGTCTTAAATAACTTAAAGTTCTAAACTGATTCAATAATTGAAAACTTCTTTTATATATATATAACATTTAAGACACTCCATTAAGATTTAAGCCCAAAACAAAGGTAAAGGGGATTAAAGAGGAAATCCCTCAATAATTTATGTGTTCCAATATAAAATACAAAAATCGATTTTATATTTAAAAAAGAAAAAGAAAGAAAAGGAAAGAAAAAGGAAACATAGAACACTATGTTTGACCAGATTTTATTAGGGTTAAGATGGTGTTTTGGGAGAGAGTGGTTCCTCGGGATGGAATGTCTGTCTGCTCTTTGCTTCCAATTTAAGTTCTTGGTCTCCACTGACTTGGGATTTTTATTATACATTTATTATTATATTATTTAAATTATATTATACTTTATAAACAAATTTAAAGTTTAATTCTTATAAAATAAATAAATTTTAATTTAAAATGTAAAAAATAACGAGATCTAACCCTAAAATTTGAATTGGCCAAAATTGAAAACCCTAAAAGCTCTCTTTTTTTCTTTCAAAGTCAATCGTGAGCTCTCACCGGTAGTCACCCATTCCCCAATCCACCCACCCCCCCCTTCCCTTTTTTTTTTCAAACAATCTTCAAATTTGTATACAGATTTGAGTTATTGTCGTTCAAATATTGATATTTAATATTATTTATATCTTGAGATTTTGTTTTTAGATCAAATTCTGAATTATTATTATCACCATTATAAGAATTTTATCAGTGTCTTTTGTTATTTGGATAGTTATGCAAAAAGACCATGAGGTCGAACAATAGCTATGAATAGCCACTAAACGAAGCAAGCGATTATTTATGACACAAATGTTATACTTTATCAACTTGATCAAATACTTCAGATCAGTTTTTCTATTGTTTGTATAAGTAGTTTATTAATAAATTTCTTATATAAAAATTATAGAAACATATTAATCGGTATCTCATATCTGTATATAATTTTCTTTTAATGAAATTTTTAATTTGATTTCTTCTAAAAAGAGGAAGAAATAGAAAAGGGAATATTGAAGTTGACAAAAAAATTCCTATTAAATTTATGAATTGACAAAAATATTTTTAAGACTTTTAATTTTATTGGTTGAAAATAAAAATAATTTGATTTGATTAGTTATATTAATTTTTTATTTAAATCTAAATTTTATTGGCTGATAAATAAAATAAAAAATTATTATTTAAAAAGTTATAATATAAATTTAATTTAACAAGTTGATGTGTAGCAAGAAAATTACTTTAACTAAAAATTTATTAAGAAATATTATATGTATAATTATATTAATTTTAACATAAAGGTTTGGAAAAATGTTAAAAAAGCTTATATTAGAAGCATATAATAAATCATAGATAATTTAAATGATGGATATTCATATTATATAAATTATAGATATTATGAAATGTAAAATAAAATAAAATTATATATTTTCATCAAAATTAAATAAGTATATATTATCAATCCTAATTGAGATGTTTTCTCTAGTCTTGCTTAAGAATTAGAATCCTCTTACGGAAGTTTTATCCTATGATACCACAATATATATATATATATATATATATATATATATATATATATTTATTTATTTTTTATCGAGAAAAAATCATTAAAAATTTATCTGTTTTGGCAAATAAATTTTATTTTCTTTAACTATGAATAATTTATTAGAGTTTCGCCAAAAAAAAAAACTTTGGCTTCGCTCTTACTATTGAAATCAACCTTTTGTTTTACTATTTAAATGATATTTTTAATATTTTAATCAAATAATAAAAAGTAAATTGTGAAAAATATTTTTTAAAATAAATTATTATACAGAAATAAATAGAGTTTACATTTACTATATCTCTGCACTTTACAGAAAAAATAATCCCAGTATTTAGTAAAAAGTTTACTGCATAAAGACATAACTTGGTGCTTATTATAAATCTAAAGATAATTAATTGATATAATCAATTAATTTACTAACCGTTATTAAGTAAAAATTGATTTTTCTATATTTAACTATAATATTTATTTCTTAATTTTTAAAAATATAATAATATTCAATTAATAAAATAATTTCTATATTTGGTCGCAACATTTCTTTAATATTAAAGTTACAAATTAGAGAGAGGAGATGAGGTTCAATCTTTGACTTAGGTGTCATGCTAAGACCTCATTAGCTATTCAGTTTATATTATAATTACAATTTAGTAAAAAAAATGTTATTGGCCGTGAAAGGCTTTTCAGTAGTAATATCAGACATAATAAGAAAGGATTTTATGAAATTTAATGATTATATATTAAAATTTTATATAAATTTTGATTTTTTTTTAAAATAATTATTGACTACATATAAAATATGATTTGAACATAAAATTTATAATCATTTTTATCCATTTTATATCTCTATCATAAATTGATGACTTTTTTAAAGAACTAATATTCAAACTTAATTATAACCCTAATATTAGAATGAAAAATTACAACATTTTTTTTCTTGAAAGATGAAATTATACATTGAATAACTAATATTTGAAGGATTGATAATGAATAATATTTATATCTAATATTACAAATTTAAAAAAATTACATTTTAATATCAAAATTTAATAAAAGAAGAAAAATAGTATTAAGAATTTATTAAAATTCTATTTCCTTGATTTTTGCACCATCAAGATATAACATTTTGATATAAATTGTTTTAGAACAAAATAGGAGTGAAAAGACTATAATGTTTTAAAAGACTTTTTAACAATTATTGATGTCACATTAAGGTTGTATTCGCAACAGTTTTTTGAGTAGCTTTTAGAGTTTTGATTAGTCAAAACGCTGAACGTTGTTTAAAAAATTATTCGGTAACATAACATTTGGATTAACTTTTAGAGGTTAAAATAGTTTGTGAAAAGTTAAGTCATATAACGTTTAACTTTTAGCGTTTGATGAAACGTTACTCAAACAGCTAACAGTTAAACGACACTAAAATAATTAAGAGCTATCAAAATAATTAATTTAACCGAACAAACTCTAAAGATGTAACTATAAACGTGCACATATTCCATCCGATACAATTTGTGCAATTTGGCAAAGCTAACAAAGTAAATCAATAATTAAAAAGTCACATTCCTATCCCTTCCTCTCATTTTCCGTATGCTATTATTTTTTCCTTCCTTCATTTTGCGGCTCTGCTTATCTTTTCGGATGATCTCAATCATTGTTGTCTTTCCCAAAAGCACAGGCACCGCCAGTGACAAAGCTACCTTTTAGAGGAGGAGGAGAATTGTGAATTGCCTCTCTTATTTTTTACTAAATTACAAAAATGCCAACCTTAATGATTTTCATAAATTCAATTTATCCGTAGCTAAATATTGTTTGAACCCCTTATTTTTATCTTAGATGAGAATTTTACAAGCAAAATTTATAAATGGAGAGTATATATATATTAATCGTTTTACACATGAGAGCTAAAGTATTAATCATATAAAAAAGAGAGAAACATTAATATAATTTTAATAAATAAATACCAGTTATAATTATGGTATGCTATATAAGTTTTTTTTACATTTTTATTAAAATAAATATATAAAATAAAAATAATACTAATAAAATTATTGCATTCAATTTAGTGATAAATATATATTTAATTTGAATCTCTCTCCTCAATAACAAATAAATGCTAAAAAAAATTAAAATAAAAAGCACACTAATAAGAAAATAGTTTTCAAAAAAATAAAATTTTTAAATGGGTTTGGTCAAGTTTTGTTAAATAAATAATTTCAATAAATAAAAATAAAAAATTGACTTTGTAGAAGGATAATGGTAACTTTGTTATAAAAAGATGAATTGGTTAGTTTTATGAAATTCATTTAGAAATTTCACCTATATTTATAGAATTTAGTATAATTATGTTCAATTTCAGAAAATTAAATTGATAAAATTGAAATTTGTATTTTTTTAATTATAAATATAAAAATATAGATTACTAAATGAAATTTCACAAAATTTATTCCAATTTTATGGAATTCATTTATTCAAATAAGGAGTAAATGTTGTTAGTTTCTTGTAGTTTTATAATGCAATTAAATTTACTTCTAATCATGACCGTATATTTGTCATTTCTAAATATTATAATCAAGCCTTAATAATAGATATTCAAAATTGCCCAATATATAAATGCATTTTTGTATTGATCATAAAAAAATATTGTGGCACTTTCAATTTTTATTTTAATATATTGAATAATTCAACTTATAAAATTAGACATTTTAAACATTTTATTTGACTCATTAAACACTTTAACTCATAAAATTAGATTGATTAAATACTTATTAAATAGTTAAAAAAGAATATAAAAACTATTGTTTCAAATGTTGTATTAACCGTAAATCAAATTAATATTTTAATATAAAAGCTAATAAATTTTAAAAATTATTATTTTTAGTAAAAGGAAGGGTGAGATTATTACAAAAAGTAAAATGTAGGTGTCACAAGATCAATGTTCTAAAAATCGAACCGATCAATAAACTAGTACAGATAGGGGTTCATTGAACCGAGGGGTTCAACCAAATTTAATATAGTTCAACTGAATTTTTATATATAATATTTTTAAATATATTTATTAAATAAAATTAAAAATTCAGATTAAAAAAAACTTTGATATCAAATAGAAAATAGTTTCAAATTTTACTTTTATAAAAGGAAGGACCCTTTTTTTTTTAGTCTTTTAGGCTTTGAAAGCTTCGAACACTGAGAATAGCGGGCTTCTATAATGATATTGCATGTCCTGTATTTTATTAAAAACAAAAAGCTACGTGAAATCTTGCGAGCTACCTATTAATTTTATAATACTATATTCTTTTCCATACTAATAATAACAGTTTTATGGTATTTTAGTATTTATATATAAAACATTCACTTGATATACAGTTAATATAATGTTTGGAATTATAATTTTTATATTTTTCAACTGTTAAATAAGTGTTTAATCAATTTAATTTTTTTGAGTATTTAATAAAATAATTTTATATATTAAAATATTTAGTAAAATAATTTTATAAATTAAAGTGTTTAATAGATATAAAAATCAAAGGTGCCACAGAACATTTTTTTACGTAAAATATAGGGAGGTGAATTTATGTGAGGCCTAAAATCATGATTTAAACAGAATATTTGGGCCTATTTCATCCCTGTCCCATAACTTCTTTCACAAACAAACCACACTTCTGATGGGCCGGCCTTTTCTACAGGTTGCTTTACCCTAAGGCTGGGTTTTTTATTTTTTTTTTGAGGAGAAAGGTTGGGCTTAGTCACCGCAATTCAACATTTTTTTTTTTTACTGAAAGATTACTTTTCTTAGAAAAGTAAAATTCCAAGAAAGTATTATAAAAAGTTAAATTATCATGTTTGAATAATAATAAATTTTTTCTTGTAAAATAGAATAATTTTGATAATAAATTTTTTTTTGTGCATATAAAAAAGGTAGGAACAGGATCTCCATAGTCAAAAATTTAATTTTTCTAAGAAAATACGAACCAAATATTAGAATCTAACTTTTTCAACCCTTATTTCTGTGAGATTCCGGCAACTAAATATCCCTAAATAAAATGTGGATTTGAGACTTTTCATTACCATAGGGTCGTAACGAGTCCAAAGAATAGAGAAGAAAATGAGTTTTACTCTAACTATGTTTATTAAATTGGATAATATATAAAAATTAATATTATATATAAATAATCATATTATTATACATATTAAGACATAGTCCAGTGATAAGTGCATTGCGATATGAATTTAGATTTTACTATATTAACTTAGTTCAATTTTGATTACAAAATTTTCAATTATTTAATGAATTATATTGCGTTGCTTTTGTTAATATTGACAATTGATAAAAATTATCATAAAAATTGTTAATATTGTCTAGTAGCTTGAGTTCTCTTCATCATAAAAATTATCACAATTTGGTGAAGTTTATTTAAAGGGAAATGACACTCCTACTGTGTAGTCCATAATATTATTTTATTATACTATATTTCATAATAGTATTTTAGTTGGTACATTGAAAAATTCTGAATAAATAGAAAATTGTATTATAATAGATTAAAAATGAAATAACCCATTAATTTATTTTTAAAAGAATTTTTATTTAAAATTTAATTGTAAATTTTCACCAATGAGAATTGGCGAAAAATAATATTTTATGTCGTGAACCGAATTGAAAACCGAATTTAAATAGTCTAACTCAGTCGAAAAATCCTTAAATCAAATGGAATTAGGCGAAATCATTGGGTTAGACCAAATCGGTTCAAATTGAACCGAAACTATTTAATTAAAATAAATAATAATAATAATAATAATAA
>CANUEX010020319.1:0-26532 GCA_948099535.1 Jatropha multifida
AATGGATACATTGTGGTATGTTTGTGATTGCTGAGAGCAATTGAAGTCAAGTGTTTAAAGGAGTTTAATTAAGTAGGAATTCTGTCAGTTATATTTTAGTGGGATTTTATCAGTTTAAGTAGGTGGTTATTTTGTGTACAGTCATTAATGGTTTGTTCCTTTAACAGTATGTAATATTTTTCATTAATGAAAACTAATATTAGATAATGATTCTTGGTTGAGATTGTTGATTGATTGGTAGTATTTTCTTTTTGAGTAGTTGTGATCCAAGAGCAATAGTTCTGCAAAAATGCAGCAGCATTAGTGTCCTGAATTTGTTGCAAATTGGACAAACAACATTATGCAACTTGAAGCATATTTGACTACAAAACTCTTCCCTGCTGTAACTTTGGTGCAAATTTGACACCAAAACTAATGTTGTTGCTGCTAAATATGCAATGTTCCCATCTGTAGGAAACTCAAACACATTTGAATACAAGTTCTTGAAAGGATCTTTCTTCTTTTTTTGCCTCTTCCCTTTTACTATAGGTTCCTCATCATCACTAGCAGCAGGAGATTCCTCCTTATCACTTCCTATATCACTTAAACCATCGCTGGATTCATGCAGTTCACTGTCATGCTCTGTATCAAATTGATCATCATCTTCATCATGCTCATTAGCATCAGTGACTTCATCCTCAAAGCTCTCAGAAAGAACATAATCTTCATCATCAATATAGTCAGCATATGCATCAGGCTCATCAACATTCATAGCCTCTTTGCATGTCTGCTCCCTCTCTCTAAACATATACCTACTTGTGCTGGTTGTCCTTTGGTTTTTGCTCTGCATTATTCTGCTGGAACCCTTGCCTAAACCACCTCCTCTAGGTCTACCCCTGCCTCTCCTTTTACCCAATCCCCTTACATGCCCACTATACTTTGTATCTTCCTTTAATATACTATCCCAAACATTAGCTCCTGATACATGTTTTTTCTTTGCTTTCCTTGCTGCCTCATTATCCCCTGCTCCTTGCCCTTGCCCAATATTGTTTTCAGTCCCTCTTCCTCTGTTATTCTGCTCCTTACTCACATTTTGGTCGTAAACTACTTCAACATCACAATTATCATTATTCTCAACTCCATAATTCTCAATCACATCATTTCCATCCTCAATGTTAATAACAGTTGCAATATTATTAGCAACTTGGCTCTGTTGTGTTGTTGGTTGCTCAACATTTGCTAGTAATTGTCTATTCACTAGCTGCAGTGGAATGAAATCAACATCCTTGAACTTCTCAAACATTAACATAACATCATTGTCCTTCTCTATCTTCATATCACCACATACAATGTCCACAGAACCAAAACTAATACAATGAGCCTTGCAAACATTTCTCATCAACACCACGAAGCTCATTTTATCGGGGTCTGCATCATATATATACACTATATCCCCTTTCAAAGAAACTTCTAATGTATAGTATCTCCAAGTAGCCATTTACAACCAGAACACATAACTCCTGTTTTAGTACAAAATGCACATAACTTAGGAAACGGGAAACAAAACGCATATCACAATTGCGAAAAACCCTAACATTCATTAACATATATCCTTTAATGGAAATTTGTATAAGTATATAAAAAAATCCAACATCATAAAACCTTACAAGTACAATAGTCAAATTTTTAAAGACAAACTCATATGGGTTTTAGAGAGTTATCAAGAATTGTTTGACTTACAACGAAATAAACTATGACGAGTCGATTTTCCGCCTGACCATGACACTTTTGGGAACAACGATCATACAATCTTTCTTTTCCTTTTCGATTGATCAAAAGCTTCCCTCACTTCAGAGCAAACTGAGTTCTGGTTTGGTGTTTCTTTTCGATCAATAATAGAGTGTGACTTTTGGTTTTCCCTCCACAACGTTAGAGTAGTTAAGCTAGGGTACTTTGGTCTTTTTCCTGTTAAAATTTAGGATATTTTTGCCTTTTACATTGAAATTAACGGTAAAAGGGTTAAAAAATTGATTATATAATGGAGTTAAATTTCGGAAGCTATTAAATAATGTTTAAAAAATGCATGGATGAGTTAATTAATTTGGTCAAATGTCGGAGACTTTATAATAATTTTCTCATTTCGTATTGAAGTTACCTTTGTAATATAATAGTCATTTACTGGTTTTTACTGGTTCTTCCAGTAAGAACCCTAACTCCAGATTGCGAAAGAGCAAAACTTTATTGGATTTGAATTTGATATTAGATGGAGGGATTAAGCGTGTCAAACACTAATTTGTTAGTGTACGTCCATCATTCTCAGAGCAAGAATGTATCTCGAGCAATACTCAGTGAGCTCAGCTCCTTGCTTTTCAGGTTCGTTCCTTTGCTTTTCAGTTGTGCCTTGTTTTGCGTGTCGTTTCAAGAAGCAGAGCAGTGTATGCATCTAGTAATGCTGTTAAAAGATTGAAAGTTGGAAACGCATTCATATCATTTTTAAGAATAAACTACTATTGCCAGTTCTATCTTTTGAGTTTCACCTGCTAAAAATATTGAGTGTTTGGACGTTATAGCTTTTACCCTGTTGTACTCACTTACATATACTCTGAAATGTTGAATTATTTTGCGAGACTGCTGTTTTACTTTGCTTATTTTGGATTTCGTTACACGTTCAATGAAGTTTTTGAAGGTGTTGTATTAGCTTATAATGTCAGCATTCCAGATAAACTCAAGAATTCTCTGTGGAGTTCACCCCTATTTTGGTGTGAGACTAAAAGCAAATCCGTTACTTTTCTCTCGAAAGCCAAATATGCTTTTAAGTACTTTGGCAATGCTTCTTTGTATTACCCTATTTACCAATAGTTTCCATCACAGATTGAATTCTATAATCAAATCATCGATATAGCAGTGAGAACAACATTTATGATAGAAAACTTAAATTTTGCAAATGATCTTGTTTCTCGTGATAGAAACATTGAATTATACCATATACACAACGGCATACCTTGGTAGGCATGGCTCTTGAAACTAAGTTTTATATATGTACTGTAGTGTAGAGAAGATTTGGTAATTGATCAAAGGGCATTATAGCTATTTTATCTTTGTCTGGTTTTAATTTAGTACTTAGCTAAACCAACTAAAACCAAGACAATACTTATCTGAATGAAGATTCTTTTTCTTGATAAGTTTGTTTTTCATCTTCAGCTTGTAGCTCAATTATTTTTTCTTTTGGAAATTAACCATTAATAAGATCTCATAGTTTACTTGTGTTTACATTATAATATAATCATTATATAAATAGGTAGTAATTGAACCCCCAATCTATTCATCTAAGATAAGAGCATTTTTTTTTTTTTCGGTGTTGCTGCAAGTATATTGTTCTTAACAATTGTTTGCTGTCACTTCCAGAGGGAAAAGTGGTGAAACTTACATGAGAATCCGTTCATTGTCTTGTTCTTGGTTTCTCATCTAGAATTATAGTAGATGAAGACATTCGCGATGAATTTAGATATAAAAGAGTAGGTACTTTGATGTGCTTATGCTCTGAATGTCATTGTCTATGCTTGGGAGTTGGTATTTTAATCTCATTTCCTAACTCAACATATAATTCTTGTTATAGAAACATGGTGAAGGCTTATAAGTTAGCAAAGCTCAGAAACAACATGTGATAAAGGTTGGAACTGTGTATGCTTTGTAGTCAAGAGGTGACTTATTATTTTGTTTGTTGTTATTGTGCACTTTACATGGATATGACTTGATTTGTATGACATTTTGAATAAATTGCCCCTCTTGAATACTGGATGATATAATCTCTGAATATGGCGTTCATGCTTGTGCATCTTCTTGTACACTAACTTGTATTCTAGTCCTAAAGGAGTAAGAAGCTGAAACCAGAGGGTCATGCTGTCGGAAACCAGAGTTTGAATTATTCATAGGCCTTGAGATATACTGATGTTAGTACGTTATTAATTCCTCAATTCACTGGAGGTGTATCTTATTATTTCTGGGGTTGGGCATGCCAAAGCAACTCACACCATTTGACCAAAAGTGGGCTCTCATTCACATTAGTTTAAATGATAAGATCAATTTGGCTTGATAAAGGATCTTGAATATTTAGATTATATTGATATATCATTGATCTTTGCTGTTTTGATGAGGAAATACTGCACATTTCTGGATCTTTGATTCCAACTCACACTGGAAGCATTAGTTGGTTGGATGGAGATGTGAAAAATGTTGTACCTGACAGGCTTGGCAACTGAACTTGTCTCCCTAAAAAACCTGAACAAAGTTGTTTTCATTATTATTTTTTTTGTGGATTTTAAGCTTTTTAGATGTTAAATTGGTATCTGACATTGTAGTGGTAACAAGAGAAGGAAACTTTACGTAACTTTCATAATGAAAAAAACATTATGTTATACAATATGCTTAGAAAATTTTATATTTATTTTATATTCATTTATAATAATATTATCAATTTTTAAAATTAATGTAAGACCAAGTGGGCTTACTCCAACAAATAATACAACTAACAGGCTCATTTCAACTTTTACAGCCCAATCAAGATAACCAGACGATCCATGCAGTGATAGCAACATTAATAGAATTTATGAAATTATAAAAAGAAAGGGAAATTTAAAAAAAATCTTAATGCTTACCTATTTTTGAAATTACAAGTAATCCTCCAACTTTCATTCATCTAACCCATATATAATTCTTGGCAGTGATATTGATAGCAACATTGTCTTGCGGTCTAGTTCGCTAAGGGCACACAAAATTGGGTAAAAGCACAATCAAAACCATATGAATCTTGATTTTTGGATGAACAGAAAAGCCCATTCTATTAATTAATTAATTAATGTGGCAGATGAAGTAAATCCACAATGGGAAGCAACTTGTTGCTCCCTAGCAATCTAATTACCTAATAACTAATTTTTAGGCCACTTTCTTGTACTTGTGGTCGTTTTCTGTTGCTTATAACATTGGCCACCCAAAATGGAATGTCTACTGCCTTCATTGCATTCGCGGAATTGCATCAAACACAGAGTAAGAAAATTTATTAAATAATAATTTTATTTATATAACTTTCATATTATATGCATCTTAAATAATATATTTGAATAATAAGTAAGAATTAAGAAAAATTATTAAAATAATTAGATCAAATTTATTAAGGGTAAAACAGAAAATGAAAGGATTAACTGCCATGAAAAAAAAAAAAAAGTTATATTTTTGGACACACGAAAGATAGATTATTGTTTTACGACAGAGGAAGTACATTTTAATGTATATAATTACATTAATTTGTATTTACTGCACTAAATTTTTACCTTTTACCCTCATTGAATTATTACTTTTATATACTGCTCCTGCTAATTAGATTTTTTTTTTAATCTAATTAATGAATGTGTCAACGTTCTTGATCCATGCGTACGCTTTGTATTAGTATATTTTCCAGTCCAAAAAAAAAAATACATCTTCTGTTTACTATGGATACGGAACAGCAAAAGGAATCAAGAAAAAGGTGTTAAGTGTAAACTAATGCAAAATGACAATTAATTTACTATCTCAATGAAGTAAATAAAAAACTTGTTAATCCCTAAAGAAGATATGATTAAGGAACATTGAATTAAGTCTAACCTCCCCACACGCAAAGAACTTGTTGTTTTCTTCTAATTAAGCAACAAAAAGCTAAGAATCTCTCTTTCAAAGCATCAATTTTATCTTAGTACATATGTATATGGCTGTTCTTCCTTTTAAAGGTGCATTCAAAGTTCTAACAAGTGTCCAATCAATAATTAATTGGGTATATTCTCCTTCTTTTTAACTACTACAAGTAAATGGAAGTCATACGTTCATACTAAGAAAGGGCATATTCATTCATCAATTCCCTTTTATCTCTCCTATTCATAATAATTTCCGGCATCCAAAAGCCCGCCGAGCTCTTACTCCGTCCCATTTGAGTACTGCAGGACCCATATAGAGACGATTCTCTTAGCGTGGCAATTTTCATGCTCAAAGCTCGAACTTGAGATTTTTGATTAAGAGAAAAGATGTCCCAACCATTCCATTCCAATCAATATTGATTAATGACTTTAAATTTTAATTAATTTTTAAATCCTAATTAAAGAATTGCACACTTATGCATAGCCTAGTGGTAAGTATATACACAATCCGACAGTAGATCTAGATTCAAATTCCCTCTCCCAATACTCAAAGAAAGTTCTAATTAAAGAATCGAGGAGGCTCGTTGTAAGTAAAAGATTAAAAATAGTTATTATCTCTAATATACCCATTTATTCGAATCATGTTAATTTTAAACCCAAAATCGTATAATTAAGTATAAAATAGAGTAATAATTAAAATAGCTTTAAAATTTAATTAATAAGAAGAAATTTTTAAAATTAATAAAATGTTTTAAATTTCGAAATTTTTTACCCAAGAGATCATACATGATACATGATTCAAATTCCCTCATCTAATTTTGTGACGTTTGGCAGAACAGAAAATTTGAGTTCTAACTCACTGAATTAGATGCTACTTCATTACGGAATCGTTGTCCTATTTACAAAAGACTAGCTTAATTATTTAGCATAGAGACTATTTTTTTACCTCTCGAGAAGGAACTTTTGTTTCCATGACCACGTGTGTAAATAAACCCAACTTAGATTTCAGAAAATCAAGAACAGTTTATGAACTTCAATCAAGTAATAGCAAGGCTGCATTTTTTTTTTTGGATATTATGAATAAAGGATTCAAAGTTAAAATTTATTATGAGACTGTATATGCAATTATTGTTAAATTATATTTTGACGTCCATAGCAAGGCCGCATTTGAGTGATCAATAGACAGCAATAGTTCGGCAAAGCATTGTAATTGGACCACTAGCTACATGCTAAGTAATAAAAAAATATATAAACGAATGGGCAGTTTGCAGCTAACGTAGGGCACAGAAAGTGTAGGACAACTTGAATCAATCCAAGTTGGCCAAATTGAATATTTCAATGCGCTCATCAGTTCATATTTCATGGAACCCAACTCCACACACACACAGTTCACATACCGCGTAAAAACCAAGATAAATGAAAGAAATATTATTACAAAGTAAACGGCAGCCAGCTTAAATATTATACAAAACAATCACATGTCTTGATTCTTCTACGTACATGTTTCTTTAATTAGATCGATTTTGCCATTTTTGACCCTAAGTATATATATTAGCTTCTTGATTAATTATTTGGCACGTCCCACTTTGATTGTCTTTTCTTTATTCCAATAATGTCTTTCATTAGAAAAAAAAAATGATATAATCTTTCAATAATAATTTAAAAAAATAATAAAATTGTCATATATACAGTGAACGTTTAAAATTGTGCGGTCGTAAACTCTTCATTATTAATTTTATTTACGGTAATATAGTATTTTAAAATATATAGTGACATCTGAATGATTAATAAAGATGAAGTGCCTAGCCACTTATAAAAAGGAATAAAAAGTTGCATGCAAACTACAAGAATACCAGAAGAGGGTTCAATTACAAGAACCACGTTCTTGAAATTAAGATGAAGAAATCAAGAAAAGAAGCTGTGTGGATTAGAATGATTAAGGTTGGTATTATAACTAATAAGCATAGTACAAGTGTCCTAAGCCACGCAAAATGTGTTACATAATGATGGGAACATGTGCAATAAAGGGAAGATCCACATGGTAGATGAGATTACCCAAAACATGGGTTGGCTTTCTTGTTTGTAAACGCCACTAAACACTGCCACTACCACTACCACCTGCACCTCCACCTCCACCTCCTCCACTTTCCACTGCCTGCTGTTCTTGCGCTGTTCACGCGGCTATGACTAATGACTTTCTTTACCACCTCTTTGGAATTTCCGGACACATTAATTATTTGATTTTTCAATTATAATATTAAAATGACTTGACTCATTACGTTACTTTGATTTGCATATACCCTTCTAATTTTTGTTAACAACTCATTTTAGGTTTGGTTTAATATTCTCCTAGTTCAAGTGTGATATATGTTATTCTTATTAATTAGTTCAGCAATTAGATAAATTATTGATTATGTAATAATTTATGATTAAATAATAATTATAATTACCTTAATTTAGTGATAAAATTGAGTTTAAATAAGAGCAGATATCAAAATATCATGTTAGATTTGAAAAAATAAATTGTATTCTTAAATCAACTTTACTTATAAGTAGTTTATCTAAAGACTTTTCTTATATAACTGAGAAGACCAATCATACTCTAATGGGCAAAAATTAATAAATAAATAAATAAAAATTATTTTATTTTCTTTTTATTCTTATTTATTGAATCCAATTGTAATTCTAGTGCAGTCCGTTTTTTATAATCTCCTTCTCTCAAAACTTAGAAACTATCTTTTCTTTTTCTATAGGCGGCCATTGGTGGTCATCCCTTTTCCTTTTTATTTTTTTTGTTTTAAATAATTCTCAAATTCGTATCTTTTGATATAGATTTAAGTTATTATTGCCTATGTTTTGATATTTTGTTCTTATATCTAGTTATAAGTTATTATTACGTAGAAATAAGTGTGGATCTCCTTCTTAATACAGGAAAAAAATTTGAAAGTAATTAGATCGGACTTAAAAAAAATCACGAGTCAAACAGACCCATAAATAGCCGTCAAATTGAGCAAACAATCGTCTATGCGTAAATATTATACTCTATAAACTCGATCAGATACCTAAAATCAAGATTATTTTTTTTTTATTTTGTATCTAATTTCTATATAAAAATATAAAAACATATAGATCTATATCTCATATATGCATACATTTTTCTCTTAATCAAATTTCTAATTTAATTTCTTCTTAAAAAAATATATAATTCTGCTCTATTAATTCGCTTTTACAAAAATATAAAGCGTTGGAATATCAGTAAAAGAGTATTGAAGTGAGAAAAAAAAAAGAGTATTGAGGTAATTTGAAATGAAAATTTAATAAAATGAAGAGATGAGTTTTTATCCAGTGATACAAAAGGATAAAAACTTATAGGGATTTAGGTTTCTAGATGCAAAATAAAAAAAGGAAAAGAAGAAAAATGAAACATTATCCTTTCAGAATATTGCAAAACGCCCTTCTGAGTAAAAACAAATTTTATTTTAACTTGTATGAAAAAGAAAGAAAGGAAGAAGGTTATGGCGTTATGCATTGAATGCGTGTTGGAGACTTCAACCATGACCAGACTATATAAAAGAACATTAAATTCTTAACAATAAGAAGATCAAATCCAACCATATCTAATAACATAAACTATTAAATAATCATATCATTAAAGATAAGAACAAATGTAATGAATGAATTAAATGACTAATTGTAATTATTAAAAAAAATCACAAACAATGAACACATTTCTTTTCTGTACAAAACCCAAAAGTAAAAATAAAATCAAAAATCAATCTGCAAACTACATAATTCTAATCTTGCAAAGGAACTTTCATTTCAGTTTCTTCTTGTTTAAGCAACAAAGACAATCTTGGTTTCTTTCCAGGCAAAGGGCTCTCCACTTCTTGCTCTCTGTTGCCTGACCATAACTCCGGCAAAGCTGGCAAGTTCAAGTCAAATTCAAAACCGCCGCGGCTTTGACTTTGACTTTGGCTGGCGCCACCTTCCGATGAGGTTACAGCACTGCTGCTATGGTTGTGCCCACCAACAGGTCCTTCATAGTGCCGGCGCTTGTGGCCACCTAAGGCTTGACCGGTGGGGAAGGTCTTATGACAGATAGAACACTCATGGGTTCTACCTGTAGTTGCGGCGATGGCAGCTGTGGTCGTGACGGTGGAGGTTGAATGATTGTCGTTGGCAGCGGCAGCGGCCGAATCAGAGGAGGATTTTTTATGGCTGGCTTTGTGTCCACCAAGAGCTTGATAAGATGGGAAAGCTTTGTTGCAAACAGTACACTTGTAAGAGAGATTCAAAGCTGGCGGTTGCGGTGGCGGTGGAGATATAGATGCGGTTTCTTCGGCGGTGGGACTGGTGGAGCCACCGCGAGCAAGCATAATGAGGCAAAGAGCGAGATACTCTTCTTCACTAGGAGGTGATTCACTACGGGGCCTCTTGGAGCGTTTTCTTTTGGTCCAAGTATCCTCATAATTGAAAGGAGTGGCTGTGGTGGGTGAATTCAGTGCTTCAAGAGCCATAACTTGTTGATTCTTGAATTAGCAAGAGATAACTTATGTACGTATGAGAGAAAGGAGAGCGAAAAAGCCAAGAATCGATTTCTTGATTCTTGATTCTTGAATTCTTGAGAAGCTTGTGCAAAAGAACGAAACCAAGAATGGATTTGCTTGAGTCTTGAAGAAGACAAAAGATTTGTCGATTTCTAGAGATGGGTAGAAGGGAAAAGTCTTCAGAGAGTAAAGAAAGTTGTGGGAGTGAGGAGTGGGAGAAGGGTTTATATATAGAGAGGGTGGGGGTGGAGTGGGAGAGTTGGTGGAGGGAGTGAAGTCGGTCAACTAAGAAATAGAGAGAGAGAGAGGAAGAAGGCGTGGGTGTGGAGACTGAGCTTTTTGGAGGACTCATTCCAAGTCAAAACAATGGTACGCCTGCGTTTTTAACCAACAAATTGGTGGTGAGGAATAGAAGTAGTAAATAGGAGGGAGGGAAGGGTTTATTTTATTGGGCAAGTTACAGTGTTTTGGACGTGTGGAGCACGCTTTCAGTTTCTGGGTCAGCAACCAGGGAGATTGTGTTTTAATTATTGGATAATCATGTCATTCTTTTGGTTTTGCACACTAAGCAATTAAGCTCTTGGGGTATCTTGCAAGATTGTTTCATTTACTTAGCTTCCTCTCTCTCAATATATATATTTGTGGGCATTTCTTCCTCACAATGGAACTTATCCTGAAATTATGAATTTTTTATTTCAACTTATTGAAAATTTTCCGCTTTTTAAGTATGAAAAGGAGATACTTAAATCAAACTTATTACTCAAATTAGACATAAATTTATGCAAATTAGATATAGTAATCTTATATAGTTTAGTTGGTCACCTTATTTTTTATTAAAGATATAGGATGTGAAGGGTATTGAACTCAAATATTTTCGATTATAAGAATTTTTACGAATTTGATGATTTTAAGAAAAAGTTACCTTTATATATCTAATAAATGAAAGAATTATATAATTCATAGACAAGTGCATTGAAATTTCTCAATAGCAACTAGATATCCAAGTATCAATTTTTATTATTAAAATATTTAAAAATTAGTTAGTTGATTTTCTTTTTAACAATAATATTCAAAAATATGAGATATAGCCACCATTTAAGAAAAATTCATTTTTTCATATAAAATTCTAATTTTCTTTCATATAAAATTTAAACTTGTTTAATATTTTCTAGGAGCAGCCAGTCTTTCTCTACAAGTAAACATCCTCTACTTCCCAGTTAGTTCTCAAGTTTTTTAGTTGACTCCTTAAACATCCCACGCGTCCACGCGCTTAAGCAATTGCGTGGGGAATATGATTACAAGTGTTCGGTTTGCTAATTGTTTTCCGTTTTTAACTTTGCTTTTGTGTGAGCTTTTGAACTTTTTATGCTTGATTTTGTTAGTTTCTTGTTGGTTGTCTGTCTCGAAAGAAAGACAGCTCAGCCCGCTCAAGAACATCCCGTTATTTGCCACGTGTCCAACGATAATCTCATCGTTGCTCTCGTTGTTTTCTAGAAATTGCGTGCTACTTCCTTGCTCTGAAAATACCTACTTGCCCCTCAAGTTTTATAGAAGTGATTTTAAAGTTTTAAAAAAATTTGTTATTAAAATAACCAATAGTAATTAGACTTTTTTTTTTCCGGTAAGAAATTAGGGTTTCTTTTAGTATAAAAAGGTAACGATAGAATACATATTCTTCCTCATTTCATATTTATTATTGCTTAAAAAATATTATATCTGCAATTAATTGTTAGAATTTAACTCAAAATTTTTTGAAATTTTGAAATAAGCATTTTCATATTTATATGAGAAATAAAATTAACAATTGATGACTCATATTCAAAGAAATACAAAAGTTGAGAAAGTGTTATTTCTTATAAATGTGGTTGTTTTATCATATATTATAGTTGGTACTGAAATTATAAATTAATTTAATTATATTAAAAAAGAATCAATGGATAAATTAATTTATAAATTTTTTTTTACATAATTAAACTTTCAGATATAACATATAATATACTGAATAATAGTACGTCTGTGAATATAATTTTAATAAGAAAAAAATTAATTGAATATTATATAATAATTTATTTATTTTTATATATTTATAAAATTATCATTAAATATTATTTGGGGAAAATGCCAATCTTATTTATGGGCATAAAAGTATTTTAGTGAAAAAAAAATGAATATAACGAGTATGGTAGAAGAATCAAACAAAAGACCGTATATCTTTCAAAAAAAAAAAGACCGTATATGCCAGAAGGGGGTATTTATGGTATACAAGAATTATAGTTAGCCAGTACAGTCCTCAGTAGTGAGAGAGGACGGCTGTAGCTTCACGCCTTCACCGACGCGCAACTGTCAAGACATACGGCACGCAACGCGCTGTTCTTATCAAAGAAAGCCACGTGGCACATCCTTTTGGCTGCTTTCACATGCTAAAGATAACCGACAATCAATTGGATAACAACCACATCAAACCCGTCCATTTGCTAGGAATCTCCTACAAAATGCCACGTGGATATTGCAGATGCTGTATTTTGCCACGCAACCCTTTTGCAGTTGAACATGTAGTGGCTGTAAAGGCCTTAACACCTCAACCCATTAAATAAAAAATGCAACTGTTATTATTATATTTCAATTAAAAGAGTAATTAAAGAGTGATGGTTTAGTGTAATAAGGTAGGTTTAAGCAGATGTGGAGAAGTTTGAGTTTGAGATGACCTAACAAAGAGGAAGACTGTCGTGACGTTAATGGTATTTAGGCCTAAAGGAAGATGGATGGAGCGATTCTATTCCATTCAAACTCTTCCAATCCATTACTTGGAAAGGAATGCTATTTAGTTTATTAATATGTGATTGTGATTAGTGACTTGGTAATTATTCCTTATTTTATTGATTATAAATTTCTAAAGAGGATAAGCCTCGAGGTTAACCTTAAAAAAAAAAAAGCAAAGAGAGAGAAAAAATAACTAGAGCATTAAATTATTTTCTTATATACATATATATATTAAGATGATGGTATCGATATAAAGTTACTGCATTTAATGATAAAAAATAAAATAAAATAAAATTAACTATTACAAATCACGTGTGAAATGTGATATATATATAATGGTTTCAAACCAAACTTGCCGTTTTTAATTTTCAAATATAAGCAACCGTAATAAAATCTTAAATCGCCGATTTCGATTACGGTTTGAAATCTTAAACAGTTAATCACAGTTCGATTTTGATTTTGGCTAGTTCGGTTTCAATTCAATTTCGGTTTGAATTCAACTGTAGTCATGCCTACCTAAGAGATAATAATGCCAAATCACTCATCTCAAAACTCATTAGTATACTAATTAGCTCTTTAATTATAATATTGTAACTAAAATTTAATTAGGAACGTACAGTCCATTTCTATTAATCAGCCACTTCTTTGTTTCCTTTATTCGCTTACATTTTTAAAGATCAACTTTTTTGATTGAATATGAAAATATGACTTTGCATTTAGTTATCTTCTTCACGATATCTTCCCACACACCATTTTCAATGAAATTGACATGAACCTTAATCATGTAATGGCCCTAATAAATAAGTCCATTTGTTGTTTGTAAGAAACTTAGGCTATGGCCGATTGCTTAACCGTAATCTCATACTTAATCATTTTACCCAATTTTTAAACTTAGTTAGGTCCCTTGCATGGGAATCAATCACTGTATAGATTTTTTTTTCAATACATTCATATTCGAATCCTTTTTTAATATTTAAAGAAAAATAGTTTCGTATATTATAAAAATTGAGATATTTAAAC
This sequence comes from Jatropha multifida, assembly GCA_948099535.1. Lineage (NCBI taxonomy): Eukaryota > Viridiplantae > Streptophyta > Magnoliopsida > Malpighiales > Euphorbiaceae > Jatropha > Jatropha multifida. Next base: position 13,970 of record CANUEX010020319.1, read on the forward strand.
CAACAAATATTTATAGATGCCATTACAAATAAAGTTGGTTATTAGTTTATTTAGTAATTAATTTGATGCAAAGTAAAGGAATAGTCAGAGATAATGAAATTTAGTTCGGATATAAAAATTAGATTCTTGTTAAGAAGAATATTGGTGGTTTTGTTATAATTAATCCTTTTTAAAATGTGGGCTGACAATGTTGGTTATTTTTTTAATCTTTTATCTATATAATATTAAAATATAATTTTTTTAAATTAAAATAAATACAATTGATTACTTTGTATTAAATTTTATCGTATAAACTACCGGTAATGCCATTTTTTATGTTCTTGATTCTTTTTTTTATATAACGAAGTGATCAGAAAATAAAGTTCAATCCAACCCTTATAATTAATTCTTCAGTCCGTGATTTATAAATACAGATTTTTAAAATCTTAATAGATGCTCAAAAAAAATGTCAAATTATCGCTCAATTCTCAACATTTACCCTTAATTTCAAATCAATATACGTATATAGCTACAATGAAAAAATAATAAATATATTTAATAATTATAATACTAAAATTGATTACTTGGAAAGATAGATTTTGTATTTTAGAGCAAATGGAAAGATAGATTTAAGAGAAAAGAATATACCAGTTGTTGAAGTCATGGCTCACATAATCAAATTTGAACCGCACATGCAAGAAAACCAGAACTTTAGGTTACCATTGTGCTTTTCTTCCCTCGTGTGGTAGTCAAATTTTCTTCTTCCTTCCTTGTTTTGATACAATTTTCTTGGAAACCAGTTGGAACTTTCAGGAATTATGTGGAAGAAACTGCATATAAATCCATTTCAATATTAATTAATGTGAATTGGTAACTGGTTGTTTTGAATTTTCCTCCTCCGATTTCACTCAATTCTCTAGCAATTTCAACTTTCTTTTTTCTCTGAAAAATTTAATTTTGTGATGAGATGGCATCTAAACTATGTGTCTGATCTTATCTTTTTTTTTTTTTTTACCAAATACATTGTGCTATAAATATAATAAGTCAGTCCAAAATCAAAGTGAAAATTCAAATTGTATTTTACTGTTTGTATAAAAAAACCACATGTGAATTTTGCGACATCGTTGACTGTTGACTGCGGACCTGAATGTAAAAGCCAAAAGTCAAAAAGCCGTAGCAATCGCAAAGCCACGTCATTTCGCCTGCAATAGCGGCGGTGCCATGTCAAATCCACGTATGATAGGTGGGTTGGAACTTGGAACATATGCATGGCCCGAGGCTGCTCCCAAAGCCCAAAGTGCCCAAGGTTGGGCATGGGTTTTCTAACAACATTGGGCTCTTGGGCCATTGGGGTTTACAACAATATTTGACGTTGTTAACGTATTACTGTTAGGAATTGAGGATGAAAGTTCACTTTGGCCCTCGAGTTTTTCGAATTTGTTAAACTACAGTCCATACTCCATTTGAATTAGATTTTAATCCTATAAATTTAATTCTATGGAATTGAATATAATTATATTAAATTTTAAAAAAATTGATAGAATATTTAAATAAATTTTATAAAATTAAGTAATCTGACTTTTTATAACAAAACTACTATTTTCCTTCTACATAGTCAATTTTTCAATTTTTTATTTTTTCAACTTATTTATTTTTTTAAATTTGACCAAAACTATTTAAAAGATTTATTTTTTTACAAAAATATTTTCTTATTATTGTGTCTTTTTATATTTTAACATTTTTCATCTTTTATTTTAATATTTTTTTAATATTGCTTTATTTTTGAGAAAAGAAATTCAAGTTAAATATTCATTTATCACTAAATTAAATGCAATAATTTTATTAATATTTTTATTGATAAAATATTAAATATTATATTGCATAACATAATTTAGTTGATATTTTATTATTTATTTTTATGAAATTACTATTTTAAGAATATTTTAAAAAACAAAAGCAAATGAATTTTCAATTATAATTTATTCCATACATGATTATATAAAACTCAATTAAATTTTATGTTTTAAATTAATCATATCAAACACTAAAAATATATTCACAAATGAATTTCATATTTTAAATTTACAAAAGGAACGTTTAGCATTTGTTTCATTTATGAGATTCAAAATTTTCAAGTAATTTAATTTCTATTGAAATTTTTTGTAGTCATAGATTCGTCATTCGTGTGCTTCAAAGAAAGCGGGAGATTTTTAGCTTCTCGAGAACTTCTATTTTTGAGTGAAAGCGAGAGAAAATCAAGAGGGAGAAAGAAAAAAAAATTAAGAGAGAAACTATTCGTGCGTTTATAAGTTCATAATTTAATTTTTAAAGATTGAAAAAAAATCATATTATTTTAAGTTCTAATTTTGATTTTATGACATCCTAAATTTCACTTTTTGAAATAAATCTTAGACTCTCTTACACGAGCAATAACAATGTTTAAGGCTTTTAATTTTTATATGTGAAATGTTGATTTGACACGTGATTATAAAATTTTTGAAATAATAATTTTCATATATTTCAACTATTTTAATTTATTTAATTTTACAAATTAAACTGTTACGTGAAGTAAATTAAAGTGTTTAATAATTGCAGTTTTATAAATTGAAGTGTATAGACTGAATGTAAAAATTGAGTATACTAAAAAATTTTTTTATAAACCATAGGAATAAATTTATATAATAAGTCTGCAATTAGAGAAGGATTTGATGTTCGCAAAATCTGCAACTTGAAAGGAAGTCGTTTGGAAGGTTTGAGATGATATGAATTTTTTCTTCCATGTTACATGAGTGAATTAATTCATTTCGTAAAAGTAATATTTTTCATTTGCATAAGTATAACATTCAAAATTTTAAATAATTAACAAAATTATAAATCATTTAATATATAATTGATAAATAAAATTATAAAAATTTTATAATAAACTTTTTAAAAAAATTTTATTTTAATATCTCAATAGAAAAATATTTGCGATCAAGTTTTTGATCGCTACAAACCAACAGCCAACGAATTTATGTCCTTGTCATGAGCTGCTACAACTGCTTTTGCTTTCAAATTAACGAGCTGAGTTGATGACAATGGTGGGGATTTGGCCAAGTTGCAGATAAAATAAAGGGCCAAGCTCGTTGGAGAACTCGGTAAAGGCGTGATCACGTGTCTAAGCAATTTCTCTTCCTACTCAGCTGACTTTTAAAAATTAAGCACGTCTCATAAATTTTACTGCATGTATAGTAAATTTTATTCGGTTCCATAATATTTATTAAATTTAAAAAATTAAACTGTTTAAAAATATTTATTAAATTTGTGATTTTAAAAAATAATAAATATTTTTTTTATATTTACTTTTTTGTACATGAATAATAATTACTACTTCAATTTAATGATTTTCTTAAAAAAGTATTATTAAATAAAGGATAATAGGATCAATTTATCTAATAATTTAATATAATTTAGATAAATTTAATAATTTTTTTGAGAAGTGTAATATTCTAATAATTTTTTATGTTCCCGACAAATGAAATATACGAAGATACTTAGGAGAAAGTATTAAATTAAGATTCCATTAGATTTTAAAAGTTTTAAATTTCAATCGTATTCAAACTAAGAGGTGTATCAAATTAAGAATATATTAAATTTTAAAAGATTTTAAAATTTCAATAATATTCAATCTAAATTTTTTTAAATTTATTAAAATTCTGTGGTATTCAATTCAGACTCTAATAAATTTCATACAAATTTGATGATATTTAATTATGACATTTAAAAGTTCTCTAATCTAAAGATTTTAAAAATCTTTTAAAATATAACATACTCTTATCCAATACACCCTTAATAAAATAAAAGTGAGGTTGGTACCTGCAAATTTTAAACGGATAAGGTATCAATTTAAAATTTTATTATCCATATATATTCTAAAATCGTTTAAATATCTATTTAAATATTTATATTCGAACTCGTTTAAATATTTTTTTTATCAGCAAAAGGATTAAATTATATTAATTCTAATTTTAAGTTGTCCAGGAAAATTTATTTTATCCAAATACTAAATCGAGCCAATAGGCCCTCCACATATACCCAACCTAACTTGGATAATATAAGTACAAAACCTAGTCAAAACATCAATATTCACCTAACTAAATACAACAAGATCCAAAACAAGAAGTTTACTAATCTATAACTGTATCAACAATCAATCTCATTTCTTGAGATGAGAAATGATAAAAGAGCGTTAGTGAGTAAAGAACATAATAAAAATATCTAAAAACTCAGCTAAATTCAAATTATATCCAAGCTACAAATGGTGTAGTCGCCTCAACTCTTTTCTTGAACATGCAATCAGTAAAATTATTACCGTCTCTGTTTATGTGGTGTTCCACCTGCTTCAAAGAAGACACTATCATATCAAACTTATTAAAATGTTTCCACCATCGCCAAGGACGCATTTGCTTCTGAATCACCCAACAAATTGCATTTTTTTAGTCAGACTCTAATCAAAGGTGAATTTTTATAAGGTAAGAACCAAAATAATTTTGCAGCATAAAAAATAGCAAGAAACTATGCTTCATTCGAGTCTAAAATACTAACTGACTTATAAAAAATACAAACAAAATAACTCATTTCTAAGTACTCCTCTAATACCCGCAGCACCTGGTTTCCCTTTTGAAGTCCCATCCACATTAAATTTTTGTTTACAAACACTTGGACACTCCCAAATATTACAATAAATAAAGTTTGCTGAAGCATACCTTAAAGACTTGAAATTCTTACAAACCATTAGAGGAAAGTTACACCAATCCTACAAACTAGAAGAAAGTGAAGGGAACTTTGCCTTAAAAAGCTCAAAACTTCTCATTTTAATCGTATCCAGCACCATTTTGGAACTCTGACTTTCATTTTTTAAAATTAACTTATTACGTTTCACCTATAACGACCATAATGTAATGAAGAAAATTAACTTATTATATCTCTGAACTCGTTTAAATATTTACTATCTGTATTCATCGAAAATCTATTAAAAGTACCTTTTAAATAGATAAGGTAACTGCGAATTTTTAACTATCTAAATTTTAAATTTATTCAACATACATTTTTTACTAATAACAGAGGGTATCACTACCAAATCCGTTTAATATAAAGTTAAGAGAGTGATCAGTTTTTAACAAAAAAAAATAATGATTTCAGAAAAAATGATATATTTTATTTTTTAATTTATTTAATTAGATTTTAAAATTAATTTTAATTGAATATATAAAAATTTCTGTAATTCTATCCAAATCAATTTGACACCAAAAGAAGACAAAATTAAACCTGGAAAATTACCAAATGCACAAAAACCTCAAGCTTCCCTATCGGCCCTTTCCTGCACTACGGTCAAGTAATTGAAGAGAGTGTGTTTCCATTGAGACCAGAAATCAATCATTGCTATGGCAACCTCTCTCCTATCGCAAATCTCAGCCCCAACGCCAGAGCTAGCGATTCCTTCTTCTGGGCTCCCGAAATCCTCTTTCCTCCCCAATACAAAGCTCTTCTTCTTAACTAATTCAAGAAAACAGAGACATGTTCAACAGAGATGCTTCAGAGCCCCTTCTGCATCTGGGAAATCTCTCAACCACATACCCAATCAGTTCAGACAAGAGAATCTCAAGGATGGATGTAAGTCTCTCTCTTTATCTATCTATCTCTATGATTTTTAGTATTTTATTGTTTGCTTCTTTTTTTTTTTTGTTTGAGAATGTATTGTTTGCTTCTTTGATTTTTGGTTGTTGACGTGATTTTAGTTTCCTTAATAGGTGCTAGTTTTTTGGGTTTACTCTTTCCCCAGTATTCTTGGGCTGTTGTCTGTTGTCAGTGGAAAGTAGGGTGTTGTGTCATGCCATAGTTCTGTTCTAACCATATGATGTAATTTATAGTTATCTGCCATTTCAGTTGTCCTGAAGCAATATACCGCCAATAACTAAAGATTTTGAGTGGAGGATTGGTCATTTCTATATGTTTGTTATGACAATATGATTGGCAACTATGGCAGTGGAAGTCATATTGTATGGGCAACCTTATATTTGGAGGTTAGCACAATCAAGACTTTTTTCTTTTGTGATAATAGGGAGGAGTGAAACTGCAGTTAGTATTCAGGCATGGCACTAGAATAAGATTTTTGGTAGCATTGTCCTGCAATAATATTTTGAAGTTAGATACCAATCAGTTTGAACCACGAGTTCCTGTAACTTCTGGCAGCTTGGTTGAGAAATTGTGTTAGGTTTTCAAAAGTAAGTTGAATGTCAAAAGGAGCATAAAAAAATGCTTCAGATATCTTTGAATCTCCTTAATAAGCTCAAGATGATACTGCTGAATTTTAATAACTGTAAATATCAGGAGAACCATTGACTTTTACAGAGGTAGTAACTACTAAGCTGTAAAATGCACAAAATTCAAATCATAGTCCTGATGATGGATTGAACATGAAAACTTTCTTCAGTTGTGCTGTGTGCCCTTGTGTGATTTCTCATTGGTTGTTTCTTGTCAAACTAGAGTACAGTATCTTTGTCTTGTAACATGGTTATAGGGTTGGCCTTTGAAGAGATGAGGTAATTAGTTGTCGTTTTCTATGAATACTAGTATATGGCCTTTCCTTTATAACTTCTGAGAGCTCCTATCATTATAGCATGACTGCAAATTCCTTGGAGCACTGAATTTTGTTTTCAATTTTGACAATAGAGGATGTAATTCAACTTCTAATTATTCTTTTTCACTGTACTCATATCTGCAGTGATGGAAAATTACAAGAACGTACCACGTCATCTTTATGGTCTTACACCTTCACAGCTAGACATGTTCATGACTGAAGATAATCCAGTCCGTCGACAATCAGAAAGTGTTACAGAGGTTTTCTTTCATTTTTTTTATCAGACTGGTGTTGATTTAATAATAAGCAATTGTATATTATTAGTCCTTTTGGGAGTTGAACTTCTTCTATAGCTTATCCTCTTCTGACAAATCATATGTTCTTGGTTTTTGACAACTCTTGACAGGAAAGTATCTCATCTAGAAGCAACTATTTGGAACATGGGGGAATGTACAGTGTATCAGGCATGATGGATAGGGGTCCTGCAAAATATAGCATGAGCGTAAGCATGTACCGCGGAGGAGGCAGAGGATATGGGAGACCGAGAAGTGCTCCCCCTGATTTGCCGTCTTTGCTCTTAGATGCTCGGATATGTTATCTGGGAATGCCAGTGAGTTACAGCACTTCATCTCATTATGATTCTCATTATTGGGTTAAATTTTCACAGTACTTATACTATCATGATATCATGTCTGATTCCTGCAGATTGTACCAGCTGTCACTGAGCTTCTGGTTGCTCAGTTCATGTATTTGGATTATGATGACTCTTCAAAGCCTATATATCTATACATAAACTCATCTGGGACACAGGTAAGGACTCCCTTTCCTTCCTTTTTCCTCCTATTGAAACACTTGTTTTGCTCTCTAGATGTGATCTTAACTAACAATTTAAACCATGACTAAGTGACTTTCACTTTCTGACATGCATTTGCTTGTCTTCGTTAATTTGGTTTCGTTGTGCAATTTAGAATGAGAAGATGGAGACTGTTGGTTCTGAAACAGAGGCGTATGCCATTGCTGACGCTATGAATGTAAGTATTGCTATCTGTATCTTATAATTGTGTTTATATTCTATCAATGAATAACATTATTAATCAGGATAAAATGGATCTATTAGGTAAGGAAATTTCTTCTCTAATAATTTTGTGCCTTGGTTTATTGCTGTATCTTGCGCGAAGGTTACTAGCAGATTCATTTTTGTTTATTGTATATCTTGAAACAATGGTCTTTTGCATGTGTAATTTGTGTATAGCGCTCCAGAAGAGCTGAGCCCAACCAAGCGAAATTACTGTTGAGTTTGAGCTTGGCTCAATAAAAGTATATTTGGGCGCGAGTTCCACCCGAGCTTGAAAAATCAAGCTTTCAGCTTTGCTCGTTTACGACTAACAGTTAAAATTTTTTTTGCCTTTTTTTTGGCTCTTATAATCCTTTAGTCAAACTAATTAATTTATCATCCTTTAATCAACCTCTTATCAGCCATTCAATTACCTTATCGAACGAGATCAAATGAGCTCTTTTCAAGCTAAGCCTCGAGCAGCAGAAGAGCCGCTTGGCTTATTTATAGCCCTATTTTTGTGTTGTTATACATATGGTTTTCAATTAGTTTATGATCCTTTAATCAATATCTTAATGTGCGCGAAACTAATTGTCCGTTGTCCTTTCCTATTTGCTTGAAGTACTGTAAATCAACTGTCTACACTGTGAATTGTGGCATGGCATACGGTCAAGCAGCAATGCTTCTGTCTCTAGGAGCCAAGGGGTATCGTGCTTTACAGCCAAACTCATCTAGTATGTTCCAACTTCTCTTTAATGTTTAATCTATTCTTATGGGTTCTTTTGGACAATATATTTTGCACTTGGATATAGTCACAGCAGTAATATAATTTTCTCGTCTTTTGTTTGCTGGTTAACAAAGTTATAATCTTTAGGAAAGCATGTGGGAATAATTGACTAAGTTGACATTGTTAGGTCGTGCAACATCAGAATAATATTTAACTATGAGTTCTGTGTTTGCACTGCCTGTCTGCCTGAGATACAGAATTTTTGAGATATTATATCCCTGGCTAATTTAGTTATTTTCTTTTTCATTAGCACCTCCATTTAACCCCCAACTGTCAAGCCTATACTTCTTTCTATCTGTCTTTGTTTTTTAATTAATTAGTTTATGTATTATTGCTTCTGGTTTGAGCACAAAATTGTTTAATCTTCTTGATGATCAATGGTTTGTTATGGTAAGCAGAACTTGCAAACTTTGATAGATTATCCCGCAGATTTAGAACTGTTTTCAGAAGACTACAAGATCAGTAATCTTCACTCAAAGTTATCTTTTATTCTGCATCTTTATTTCTTCGTCCCCTTTATACATTACGTCGTGAAATGGTGGGCAACTAAACATATCTCAATCCAACCTACATGCATTTGGGATGTCTCATTTTGTTTTCCATCTTTTGATTCAAATAACATTTCCTGCCCTTTTCAAGCCTGAACTAAGTCTAATTTTCCAGTGGATATGTCCATAACTCCTGTTGAAGAAACTGTATGATTTGTACTTGCACTTTTTTCTGCAAAAAATTATCCATTCAGCTTGTTGATTGCTTATACACTCCATAAGTCCATTTATTTTGGCATAGATTCAAAATTTAGAGTGATGAGTATCACATACTTTATGACTTCTAACAATGTCATTTTCAATTTCAGCAAAGTTGTATCTGCCTAAAGTCAACAAATCAAGTGGAGCTGTGATAGATATGTGGATTAAGGTAAACTGTCCCTCTTTCTCTTTCTCTCTCTCTCTCTCTCTCTCTCTCTCTCTCTCTCTTCTCTTGCTCTGTGTTTCTCCTTTACAATATTTCTTCTGCAAACTCTTACATCAGGCCAAGGAACTTGATGCAAATACCGAGTATTACATTGAATTATTAGCTAAGGGAACCGGAAAGTCAAAGGAAGAAATTACTAAAGATGTCCAGCGACCTAAATACCTGAAAGCACAAGAAGCTATAGACTATGGTCTTGCAGACAAGATAGTTGACTCAAGTGATGATGCTTTTGAGAAACGGGTAATATTATCATTACATGTAGCTTATGTTTTCACTTGCATTGCATGAACCAGAATGCAGTTTATCAAATGAACTTTTGATCTTCAGGATTATGATGCATTGCTTGCCCAATCAAAAGCCATGAGGGCAGCAGCTGCCGGTCCAAGAGCAGCTCCTTCAGGGTTCAGGTAATTACAGAGCAGCATGAAACAGTAATTTGGAGGGGAAATATAAAGGAAGTCTGCACAGTTGATGGTGGAGCTAGTTACTATGACTTGATAGACCTCGGTTAGCGTACGTCTTTCGTTGCTGTATGCAAAATACATATCCTGGTCGAAGGGCTATGTAAAATTTACATGTAGCAAATGGTTACTCTTTCATAATACATATACTGTGATCCTTGATTTTCGCCATACCTTGACTCTATTAGAAGTTTTTGCTACTCCAGTTCTTTTTTCTTTCGCATTACCCACGCTCAAAATTTTTTCTTTTGGGAAAATGGAAGCATTGGTGTGAATGGAGAACCAACTTATGCCCTAAGCATTTGCTTCTGACAATGATATATATATATTTTTTTCAAACAAGCTTTTTTCAATTGCCTTCTTTTTGCCTTTTCAAATAAAACCAGAAGAAAAGCTTCAGATAAAAAACATTCATAGATCTGATTTATGCCAAAAATAAAACTCGTGGGCAAATATAAATAATCTGGAAATAGATAGTATTTAAATTTAATTATAATTGCCATCCATGAGTGTTCTTTGGAAATTTAAATCAAATCACACAAGAATAATGAATGACGAGATTTATATAGTTCTATTCTTCCGTTGGATTTATAATTTACATCACTAAAAACATCTCTGGTTCGTAAGTGATTCAAAAGAATTCTTCCTGCTTATGATTGATTTTCAAACATCATAATTCATTAACTTGCACGATAACGATGAAATTGTCAGCATATGCTCACAAACATCTACATAAATGAAGAATAGAGGGACAGTATTTACAGAATTCAACATAGTTATAGAACTTTTGGCATGGACCTATAGAATTGCTTGAGCTAAAAACGAAATAACAAATAAAGAGAAGAATTCTAGCTTAATTCAAAATCAGTTTTAGCATCAAGTTTAGACTGCTTCATTCGAGAGAAATGAAGCCTGTGCACAAAATTACTACGTATACAGAGCATGGACCAGAGGCTTTTGTAATGTCAGTTATGCTGGAGGATTTGGGAACACCTTCGGTTTTGGCTTGACTTCTATTTCATTTACGCTGCGCACAAAGATTGCATCTGGTTCATGGCTGCAAGGAGGACAGCTGTTAGGAGTGATAAATGTGTGCGTGTGAGAGAGAGAGAGAGAGAAGACGAAGAAGATTAAGAGGAAGAAAAAGTTGGGAAAAAAGAATTGGTCTTACACTTTCTCTCCCTCTTCAAATGTGTAGCTTGATGCTACAGCCAACAGACGACCATCTCTGCTAAATGAAAGTGCTGCAATGCTTGATGGGTACTTCGAATACTGGAGAATACGAGTAAGAGAAATAAATCCATAAGCTTAAGAGAAATAAATTAAGATCATTGTATCCTAGTAACTACTTACCTGATAAAGCCTCTTTTTGTTGTTCCCGTCCCATACATTCACAAATCCATCACAACCTCCAGTGGCAAATGTACCATAACTGCAGTTTAATTTTGGAGGAATTGAATAATGAGAAACAAGCACAGAGGAAATGAGTTGCTATTATTAATGATTTTAAACAGGAGGTATACCGTCTAGTCACCATCAGTTCAGGCACAATAAAATAAATAAATACAATAGAGCTTGCAAGAAATTTGATTTTATGCCCCGAAACAAATAGAGTTAAGCACACTTCAAAATCTTATACTTAATGAATTTTCAAACTACAAGAGAGAGAGAAGGGCAATTTTCAAGAGAGAAACTTCATATAATTTCTCAACATATGTGCTTATCAGTTCAATTGGGAAAAAGAAATGCACATTTACTGGCTTAAGTTTCCAGTTAATATTCCCTTTGCTAGGCTGAGGCACATAAGAGTCCTCTGCATCTCTCAATCAAACAGTCACAAAACTCAATCCATGGAGAATCTTCAGAAACTTACACAGGGTGAAACGCAATAGCATTAACAGGATAAACAATGTCCCTTCCAGCTTCTGACTTTCGATGACACTTAAATGCATATCTGCAAAAAGCTTAAAGTCCATCAAGACATGGTGAAATGAAGACAAGACATTCTGTCACTGTAATGCACATATGTAATCCCATACTTTTACTGATCATGCCTGTTGAGCAAACTATTTATTAACTAAACTCCCCAACACAAAAATCAGGTGTTGGCATGAATGTAAGAGCCAATAATGAAAATGATAACAAGAAATCCTAGCATTTGGAAGGAACATAGATTGCATAAGACACAATAAGAGCACTCACTATTACTTGCAAAGTGAGCATACATCCAGATTCATAGAAGAGGAGCAAAAAAATATATCAATATTTCCCACAACTAAAATGTCTTAAAATATCTGGAATTGAATCAACATATCATTTATTTGGATAATATAGCCCATATTATCAAAAAATTAAAAGACAGATTATAGGAATATTAATCAAGAAGTGCAAGATAAACTCCACGTGTGGTTCTTTAAAGAGCAGAGAAAAAACCATACTTTTTTGCTTGGCTAGCCTCTGAAAGATCAAAAAACTCCATTGCAACCCTTCCTTCAACTGAACTAAGAGCATATCCTGCATATAGTAATCCAGATGAACAGGAACATCCACAAGAGAAATATATGTAAATCGGAAACGCCGGGGGGGGGGGGGGGGGGGGGGGGGGGGGGGGGGGGGGGGGGGGGGGGGGGGGGGGGGGGGGGGGGGGGGGGGGGGGGGGGGGAGAATGGGGTTGTTATTATTGTTTAT
>CANUEX010020351.1:0-13798 GCA_948099535.1 Jatropha multifida
AATGATTTGAGTTGAATTGGAGTTTTGGGGTTTGGAGAAGTTATATTGGAAGTGTGTATATTTTCCTTGTGTGGCAAATAAATTTTTAGAGGAAACTCTTGCGAAATTTTCGTAGGAATTTCCTTAAACTTTATTTTTTAAATTTTTAATTACTTGCCTCCTTATGAAAATCTAACCACTTCTAATATGTAATCTAGAGTTAGTAAGTGAGATAAGGCGGTGCTCTGGCATCCGCCGTCTAGTTCTCTGGGATTGGGCGGCGGGTGTTATATTTAGTGGTATCAGAGCCTAACCCCCTCCAGTAGATATATAGTTCGAGGACGAAGCATGCAGAAGCTGGTGGGCCTATGACATCCAACCTAGCAAAGCGATCCTAAGAAGCTGGGTAGAGCAAGGGACTCCTGGCGAACTTCTAAGATGGCAGGCTAGCTAGGGTAGTGGAATGCGGGACACAGGAATGAATCGGATCATATATCGAAAATGGGGTAACTAATCATCAAAGGCGCCTTTTGGTGGAATGGCTAGAGAATTGAAAGAATTCCAGGGTTAAACGTGCTCGTTTGACAGAAATCCTAGAATGGGTGACCTCTTGGGAAGTTCCCATTTCACCTGCAGGAGAAAACCATGCGGGTCTTGCCGATCTAGTATGGGATGGAACCAACTTAATCCAAAGCGGACAATTCCTCTAGTGGTTGGAGTCGGGGTGTTACAAAATACTTATTACGAAAATGCTTACCTCTATCCATGATAATTGCTTAAGATGAACTTCATCACACTCTTGGCATCATTATTGGGAAGAGCAATGGCTTCTGGCCATTTGGAGAGGTAATCTACTGCCACTAAGATGAATTGGTCGAAATAAAAAGATGGGAATTGTCCCATGAAATCCAAGCCCCAAACATCAAAGATCTCTACTTCAAGAATGTTGTTCAATGATATCTCATGTCTCTTGAAGATATTCCCTATCCTTTGGCAATAATAACAAACAAACAAAGTTAAAAACATCTTTAAATAAGTTAGGCAAACCTCTTTCTAATACGCGTGCCACCATCTTGCTTCCTCCAAAATGTCCTCTACATTCTAAACAACAAAAACAAAGAACACTCTCCATCTCTTCTTTCGGCACACATTGTCTAAAGAGTTGGTTATCATAATACTTAAACAAGAAAGGCTCCTCCTAATAGTAATATTTAAGATCATGAAAGAATTTTTTCTTTTATTGATAAGAAAGATTGGGAGGAGTAACCTTGCAAGCAAGATAGTTAACTATGTCTGCATACCATGGAGCCTACATATTCACTAGAAGGAGAAGATGTTCATGGGGGAAGTTAATTTGCACCTTTTCTTTTCTTTCCCCAACTCAAGTCTTGATAAGTGATTGACAATAAGGTTGTCGGTTCTCTTTTTGTCATGAATCTCCAAATCAAATTTCTATAGTAGAACCTAATGAATTAGTCTAGGCTTTGCACCTTTCTTTTGTAACAAATATTTAATAGCTGAGTGATCAAGTGTAAACTATTGTTTTAGCTCCAATCAAATATTCTCTAAATTTATCAAAAGCAAGAACAATAGCAATAAGCTCTTTTTCAGTGGTGTCATAATTAAGTTGTGCATTATTTAATGTACGATTAGCATAATAAATGAATTGCAACTTCTTTTTGAGCAAGAACAGCTCCTATAGCATGATCACTAGCATCACACATGAGTTTAAAAGGTAGGCTCCAATCCGATGCAACAATGATAGGAGCTGAAATCGACTCCTTCTTTAGCCTATTAAAAGTATTCAAACACTCTTTGTTAAAATCAATAGGAACATCTTTAACCAACAAATTACAAAGGCTTTTATGATCTTTGAGAAGTCTTTGATAAATCTCCTATAAAATATGCAGGACCAAGAAAACTTCTTACTCTCTTTACTAAATTTGAAGGTGGTAGCTTTTCAATTACCTCAATCTTAGCCTTGTCCACTTCTATCCCTTTTTTTGAAATTCTATGCCCTAAAACAATACCTTCACTAACCATAAAGTGACATTTTTCCCAATTCAAAATAAGGTTAGTATCCTTACATTGTTGCAGTACTAGAGAAAGGTTATGAAGATAAGAATCAAAAGAAGAACCAAACACAAAAAAGTCATCCATAAAGACTTTAATGAATTTTTCAACTATGTCAGAAAATATAGACATCATACACCTTTGAAAAGTCACAGGTGCATTACATAACCCAAAAGGCATTCTCCTATAAGCAAAAGTACCATAAGGGAAACTAAAAGTGGTCTTTTCTTAACCCTCAAGTGCCATGGGTATTTGAAAATACCCTGAATAAACATGTAGAAAATAATCGTAAGGATAACTTGCAAGTCTTTCAAGTATTTTATCAATAAAAGGTAAAGGGAAGTGATCCTTGGGTGTTGCTTTATTTAGCTTTCGATAATCAATACAGACACGCAAACCTGTGACAATTTTAGTAGGAATTATTATTATTAGAATTAACTATCATACCTCCTTTCCTAGGAACAACTTGAATAAAACTTACTCAACTACTATCTGAGATTGGATAGATAATTTTAGCATCTAAAAGCTTTATGATTTCTACTTTGACTACTTCCTTCATGTTTGGATTTAATCTCCTTTGATGCTCAATCACAGGCTTATAATCCTCTTCCGTCAAAATCTTGTGCATGCACTCACTTGGATTGATGCCTTTCAAATCTAAAATTGACCATCCTAAAGCCTTCTTATGCTTTCCTAGAACTTGCAACAACCTTTTCTCTTAACAAAGTGATAATCTAGAGGTAATAATAACCAAAAGAATCATTCTCTCCTAAGAATGCATACTTTAAATGGGATGGAAGTTGTTTTAGTTCTTACTTTGGAAGTTCACTTTCTTCCTTACTTTTTATGCTTTGAACACTAATGTCAAAATCACCTTTATCAATGGTTATTTATCCTTAACATGCAAGGTGTCTTTCACATAAAAAATAACTTCCTCTTGACCTACCCTTACAGTAAGCTTACCTTCATAAACATCAATCAAAGCTCTCACAGTTCCAAGGATGAGGGATCCTTCTCTATCTTTATCGATGCCAAGGATAACAAAATCAACAGAAAAGATAAACTTACCTACCTTGACGAGTACGTCTTCTACAATTTCGGTCAGATATTTGATGATGGATCTGTCAATTGTAGAGACATCCTTGTTGATTTTAGTTCTCCCATCCCTAGCATCTTGAAAAACTTCATAAAACATAAGATTAACACCTGCACCTAAATCAGCTAAAGCTTTTTCAAAATCAAGATTTTCAATATTACAAGGGATAGAAAAACTTCCTGGATCTTTTAACTTAGAAGGCAATTTGTTTTGAATGATTGTACTACACTCCTCCATTAACATTATCGTTTCTTGATCATCAATCTTCCTTTTCTTGCTTAATATTTCCTCCAAGAACTTCGTATAACTGGCATTTGAGCAAGAGCTTCAGCAAAAGGATATTTATTTGAAGCTTTTTGAATACACCAAGAAATTTTGAGGAAGCTTTTATTATCCTTTGATTACTTAAACCTTTGTGGAAAAGAAACGGGTGGAACATATGGCTTTACTTCCTCTTTCCCTTCAAGATCAATGATAGGGACCTTTTTCTTTTCCTCTTTTCTTCCTCCTTCCCAGGTGGATCTTCCAATTCTTTACCACTCCTCAAAGTGATAGCCCCTGCCTGTTGTTTGGAATTTTTTTCTAGTATTGCTAGGTAACGTAACTCGAAGTCTTGAGTTCATCATGCTCGCAAATTGTCCAAATTGAATCTCCAAGTTTCTTATCACAATTTGTTGGACTTTATGATTCTCCTAAGTTTTATTCATGAATTCTATGTGGGATTTAGAAAGAGCAGTAAGCAGATTATCATGAACCTTCTTTTCTTAAGGAGGAAAACCTGGTGGAGCATTCAAGGCATTATTTGGATTTCCATAAGAAAGGTTAAGATGATTCCTCAACCTGTTAACATAAGAGTTAGAATATGGATAATTCTTGCTTCCTTGATTCATCACATAATTGACTTGCTCCAAATTTTAAGGATTTAGAGTATCCAACATGCACTCCCCAATTTCATGATGCCCATTGCACCTATCACATGTTTGCACAATAGAATTAATAGAGTCAGTGGTCAACAAATCCCACTTCCTTACCATATTGTCCACTTTAGCATTGAGTGCAGTAATGCCATCAATCTCATAAACTCCTATAGCCTCTTTCCTTTCAGAGGTGTTTTGGTAATGGCTATTGCTTGTTATCTCTTCTATCAAATCATATGCCTCGTAAATCCCCTTTCTTTCAAAAGATCCACTAGCAACTACATCTAGAGTAATCTTTATTTTCGAAGATAATGCATTATAGAAATGTTGTACCTGTAACCACTTGGGTAATTTATAATGTGGGCACTTCCTAAACAGGTTCTTGAATCTCTCCCAGGCCTCATACAAACACTCTTAATCATGATGGGCAAAAGCCATTATCTCATTTCGAAGCTCTATGGTCTTTGAAGATGGAAAGAATTTCACTAAAAATTTTTGGGCCAGTTTTCCCAAGTAGTGAAACTTCTTGTAAGCCATGATTGAAACCAAGCATGTGCTTTATCTCTCCAAGTGAAAGGAAACGGTCTCAACTTTATGGCATCCTCAAAAACTCTATTTTGCTTGAATGTATCATAAATCTCTAGGAAATTTGTGATATGGGCATTAAGGTCCTCACTAGGTAAACCTCCATATTGAATTAAGGTGGAAAACATTTGGATAATTGTAGGTTTGATTTCAAAATTGTTAGCTTTCACCCTAGGTCTGGTTATACTTGAAGTGGTCCTATTAAGAGAAGGAGTTGTTTAATCTCACAAGGTCCGAACATGAGGTTGAGGCTTTTGATTATGTTTGAGTTGATGTTGCAATATCTGATGTTCCTCTTGCTCTACTAAATCATGGAGTTCATTCTCTATTTGAGCCATGTTTACTTGCCTTCTTTGTTCACGCTCTTAATTCCTTCCCGCAGCGTTATTCCTTCGGCGAGTTCTTTCAATTTCTTGATCAAAAACTAAAGGTTCAATGCCACGAGATTGCCTTTGCATAAACACATGAAATCTCTTAGAAAAGAAAATTTGAAATAATAGTAAAATAAATGTCTAAATTAATAATAGGGTAATAAGTATTGCTAACGCCAATCCCTGGCAACAGTGCTAAAAATTTGAGGAGCTTTTTTGTAAGTGCACGAAATTGCAAATAAGTAATAAAGAGTGAATAGAGTATCATCCCACAAATATTGTATACCAAGTACCAAAATTATGTTAACCTACTATTATTTAAATGACAATAAGAAGAATAATTGTAAAAATAAAAGAAAAGCAATGGAAAAGAATTCAAGCAAGAATAGTTTATAAAAAGAAATCGAGGTTTAAAAACTACTTGAAATTTTGACTTCACTTAATTCTATCCAATTTATTTTATTAGTTTGTTAATCAATTTTAATTGTTCAAGTATGGAAAACAACCCTAAAATTATTAACAACCTCTCCCGAAGTATTGTTAACTATTTTAACCCTGTCTAGTTACATATCTCCCAATGGTGTAATTAAACATTGATTAAATCATTAAGTTTTATAGTTTTTTTAAGAATTCATAACTTGAGGTCGTTAACTTATGAAAACCCCCCATGAGTGAAACCATAAAACTTCCACATCGAGTTATTATTTTCATGCAATTTATTATGTTTTTCTTATCAAAAACCCTTCTTCTGATAGTGATTAATGAAATGAATCAATCAAGGGGAGAAACTCTACATGGAAGCATTAAGTTTAATAATAAATTATATCTTAAACAAGGAAAAACAAATCCAATATTATAGATTCAAATAGAAACTAAGCTACATCAAATCTCAGTATGAGAGTTAAGTTCGATATAGTAATTAAATAAAACTCAATTAAACTTGAAAATAATTCCATAATCAATATGAATCATGAAAAATAAAAATAAGATTAAGAGTTTAGAGATAAACACCAGTCAACCAATAGCATGGACGACTTTCTTGATTCTTTACACGATTTGAATGCTTGAAAATTTAAAACAAAAAAAACTAAGAAAATAGTAGAATAAAGATCTAAGATCTCTTATTCGATAATCCTCAATTGCTGTAGTGATCTCTCTTTATATAGACTTTATAAGATCTCTCAAAATTCAATTAGGAAATAGAATTTCTAACGAGGAAGAAGTCATTTTGAGGTATGAAACTATTTAGGCTTTATATTTCTTCCAATTTAGGATTCTTTCAATTGCCTGGTGGGGGTTTAGACTTGATTAGCACATCAGAGAAACATCTCATGAGAATCCATGCACACGATATGGGCTAAAGTCATTATTTCGGCTCAATATGAAGTCTAGTACCTTGCACAGGCATGCTATGTAGCATTGGCCATGCCAGGCTCTGAAATTCCACGATGAAGGTGGCACGGGTCATGCTTAGGGGAGCACACTTTGGGATCGATAGTCTTCTATAGCATGGGCCGTGCTCAGGGGAGCATGCTTTGGGATCGATAGTCCTCTATAGCATTAGCATGCTATATAGCAGGACCTGGGCATGCTAGATACTGAGTCTCCAAGACATTTTCCTTTGATTTTAGTAAGGGAGTGCTATTTTGCATTGTCAAGGTGTGCTAGATTTTGAGAGCTTTGCTTCTTTTCTGTATTTTCAACTAGTTTCTATAAAAATCCTATAAAATTACTCAAGATCAAGTGAAATATGATTCAAGAAATCTTTAACAAAGAACATAAATAAAACTAAATAAAAACTAATTAAAGTGACTAAAAACTGCTAAAAATCCTAATAAAAATTATAGAAAAATTCTATAAAAATAACACCTATCAATTCTCAAGGAATCAAGGTCATTTTCTATCTCTTTGGCTGAGGTTGAGGAATGAGATCCATGCTGGTGTTTGGTCTGGGTTGGATGGGAAGGATTTGGCCACTCTCCAGGAGGTTTTGTATGTTATTTTTTAAGGCTCTACATGTATTGGCATGATGCCACAACCCTGATGGAATGCACAGCAAGCATTGACATTATACCCCCCAGGTAATATTTTGGTTGGTGCTGTCGATGCAAAAAGCTTGAGGAAGTTATCTTCAAGAGATTTTTGGTAGAAGACAGACAATGGTGCTCCTAAGTTAGCATGTTGACGAGCTAATCTTGGAGCCAGAGGAAGAGCTTCATCTCTCTATTTCTCAAAGGATGATGGGGAGGGTTCTATAGGCCTTTATCTCACGGTTTGAAGATTATGCCATCTCCATGTTATAGTGGTACTGTGGGTTAAAGTGGTCTTCTCCTGACCCCATATTTTTACTCAGGGTGGAGGAAAAGCTTGTAATGGTTCTTTCAGGCTAGGTCTCAACATTCACGAAACTATGCCACTCCATCATGTGAAGAATAAGGAGGATTGTTCAAGGCTTGCTTTGTGGTTAGAAGGAGAAGGGTAGTAACATTGAAGGTGGTGGCAGCTTCAGGATTTAGGTCACTAGCGATCATATTGCCAATATCTTAGATTGAGGGATTTTGTGGAGGTTATTCTCATTAGGCCTTATATGTCAGTTTGAAGGTGGAAGAGGGTCTTGTGGTGAACCATTTTAACTAGGGCTTAACATGGCTCTTACTTCCTCTAGGATGGTTTCTTGTTTAGCCATCATGGCAGCTTGGAGCCTATCTTGTTGTTTAGTGAGCATGTTTCGAAAGTGGGTTTCTTATTTTAAGAACATGTCAATGATCATCTATCTCAATTCTGTAGTAGGATTAGCCATACTTTGTTCTCTAGAAGAAACGGTCAAAAAGAGAGGTTAGTGCTTGCTTGGGTCAACTTTAAGGCATGCAATGAGATTCTAGTCAGTATTTATGGCTTTTTGGAAATCTGAGATGCTTAGGTCTTGTTTAACGCTATTGAGGGATTTAGAGGTCCTTAAATCTGATTTAAGGATTTTGGTGATTCAATGTCGCTCAGTTTAGCTTTGAGGATCTAAGTGGACTTAAGTCAGTCTTGAGATTTGAAGTGTAATCAAATCAGATTTTAGGTTTTTGGAGATCTAGTGATGTGCATGATAGGATTGGGATTTGAAGTGTAATTAGGTCAGATTTGAGGTTTTTCGGAAGTCTAGTAATGCTCATGATAGGATCAAGGCTTGAAGTGGACTCATGTCAAATTTGAGGCTTGGAAGATTTGGAAAGCAATGCTCAGATTAATACTTAAGGCTTTTCATCGTGGCATTACCCTAGTTTGGGTGCTTAGGTCGGATTAAGGCTTTGCAGTATTTAATAGTGCTCAGATCAGGGTTTAAGGCTTTTAGTAGCTCAGGTTAGGGTTTGAGGCTTGGAAATCAAAAGGCAATGCTCATATCAATACTTGAGGCTTTGATCAGGGTATTGCCCCCAGTTTGAATGCTTAGGTTGGGTTTAAGGCTTTTGGTAGCTCAGATCAGGGTTTAAGGCTTGGAAATTAGAAGGCAATGCTCAAATCAGTATTTGAGGCTTTGATCAGGGCATTGTCCTCAGTTTGGATGCTTATGTTAGGTTTAAGGTTTTTAGTAGCTTACGTCAGTGTTTGAGGCTTAAAAATCAGAAGGTAATGCTCATATCAGTATTTGAAGCTTTGATCGAGGTATTGCCCATATTTTGGATGCTTATTTAAA
This sequence comes from Jatropha multifida, assembly GCA_948099535.1. Taxonomy (NCBI): domain Eukaryota; kingdom Viridiplantae; phylum Streptophyta; class Magnoliopsida; order Malpighiales; family Euphorbiaceae; genus Jatropha; species Jatropha multifida. The sequence goes on from CANUEX010020351.1 coordinate 8,704, forward strand.
GTTTAAGGCTTTTAGTAGCTCAGGTCAATTTTGAGGCTTTGGGTGTGCTCATAAAAATATATTCATATTTCTATTTTTCAAATACTAACAATAATCCTTTAATAGTATGTTTTTCATTTTATTCAATATTCAACTTAACGCCTTAATTCAAATCAATATACCAACAATTTCACCATTAAATCTATACCGCAATATTAATCGATCTCTGAATATATCTTTTTATGTTTACGCTCTAATATCTAACATTAAATTCTTTAAAACTAATTATTAACTAAACTATTTTTATTAATTAAATTCCTTCTACCTAATCAAATATTCACTACCTTAATAAAATAAATTATCAATCTCCAATAATTCAACTAATTGGATTTTTCTTAATTTTATTACAAAAATATTCTACCATAAATTTTATTCCCAATCTATAATTTTATTTTTAACTCATCAACTATTAAATCAAATATAAATATTACTCAATATCATAATCAATAAATCAATCCCAATAATCAACTAATTTCTTCAAAAAAATTAAAATTTGAGGAATTAACTTAAAATTTTTAGGGATATTTTTAATACCCTCAATCACATAAAATAGTCCAAAATTTACAGATCGGCGACTAAGAGAATCGATAACTGGTGGCTAAAGCTTGCTGAGTTTTAGGTGGTGCAAGTTGTGGCTGGCCGAATCACGCGGTGTGGAGGAGAGAGCAGCGCTGAAGCTGCTTTAGGTGGCCGGCATAAGGTGGCGCAACACAAGGACGTAAAAGCTGTGGCTACTGGAGATGCTATGCGACTGGCGTGACGCAGAGGGAAGGAACGACTGGAGCTTGTGGCGGTGGAGCTGACGGCGGCGTAACTAACGCAGGGAGAGAGAGACGGTAGTGAGAGAGAGAGGTGATGGGAAAGAGAGAAAGAGGGAAGAGAGAGAGGGTGTCGTGGAGAAGAGAATGAAAAGAAAGCAAAAGGAAAAAAAATGAAAAATGAAAATGATGCAAAAAAATCTGAATATCCAGAATGTGTTGGACCATTCTGATTTGATTCAAACCGATTTGGTCTGGCTCAATAAATCCACTTGGTTTTTTAATCGATTTTCAGCAAATCAAATGGTTTTTCAAGTCCGATTAAATTTTGCATGGCTTAAATTTACTGGCCAAAATTTTAGAATTAAAATTTAAATGTATATTTTCTAAAATTAATTTCTTTGGGTATTTTAGTTTACCACTGGTTGGTGTTTAGGTTTAACAACTGGCTAGTGCTTAGGTTGACCACTAGTTAGTGTTTAGGTTACTTCTTAGTCCATGACATGAAATGCTTTAATGTGTGGATGTCACACCAAAACCATTTTATGCTTTTTGGGTGCATATAATCTTAAAGATTGGTTTTAGGGTCATTATATGCTTTTGGTGGTTCAGTTTAAGGGTCTCATCTGCTAGAGTTGGAATATACCTCATCATTTGACCATGTCGTATCAAATAGAACGATTGGTATGTCAAACCCTTTACCCTACCATAAGGAATGAAGTTATGCAGGATTAGGTGAGCAGCTTTCTCAACCCGAGACAACTCTAAGAAAGATTGCTCCTAAGTGATAATACGAACTTGGTTTGCTTAATTCTTATGATGGGAAAGGATCACAATGATGCATCTCAATTTATGCAAAGGTGATTTCTTAATTAAGCGCAAAACAAAGATTCAAAGTTTACTCGGTATTCTTCTTACTATATCTTTTAATTTGAAAAATGTTTAAGTCCCCAGTAGAGTGGCCAGCTGTGTGCCCCCTTTTGAGTGCTATGGAAAAGATCCAAAGCACAGAGTCGATCCAAAAGGGCTCATTGGTTAGTTCATCACGGGAACTGGGTGAAACTCCTTATGGTTCATTAGTGTTTGATTAGTCAGATAATGGCTCATTTTAGCACCTAAATGATGTCGGATTGGCTCTTTGAGGCACTTTCATAGGTGTGTGACGTGATAGAGTCGTCACCTTAATTTGTTTTTATTTTCAGGGAAAATACTAAGGAAAAAATCCCATGTTGGACTCTATTTTCAGTTTGCCTTTTCAAGGTAAAATGCACTAGCCTCAAATCATTGGGTTCATGGACTAGGCTCTCAGCTTCTTTTGAAATGAATCAATGGTTTGGGTCATAATTAAGAAATCAAAATTAGCGTTTTGCATGAATGTCAATTTATCGATGCATGGACATACTAATAATGCATGACAATTATAGACAAAGCATTAAAAGCATAAATTATTGAAAAGCATGTAATTCAGAGGGAGCTTGAATCTAGCCTTGTTTGTCGAGGTTTCTAGGTCGTGCGACGCATTTCCCTAAATCATGACTAGTCAGTTTGGTCAAGAGAAATCCATAGGTATGCCTTTGTACCTCATTTGTATGAGGATCAGGGCACACAAATTTCTACCATCAATCAGGACAATAGGTTTTTTCCATTCTTAGAATGGGCTTAAAGGGTGCCGAACGGATTAAACTTAGCATGCACTAGGTGCTAGATAGATCGACCTTAACAAATATTAGGTGTCGGACAGACCGAACTTGATAGATATAGAAGTGCCAGATGGACTGAGCTTGAATTCACAAAGTCTGAGTTTTAATGATTATATCCTACATCCAGTCAGGGTCGAGAGGTTAGCTTAGGCTTGCTTGCGGCTTCAGAGTTCCACATTGCTTAAATGACCAAAGAGGTTGAGTCTCTCTCTAAAAGAGCAAAAGATGGGCATGAGGACTCTAGTATAGTCTTTATAATATTGTTAATTAATGAATTATTAATTAATCCTCAGATTAATTAATAATCAATTAATTAACTAGTAGCTTTGGTCTAAGGAAGACCAAAGTGTTAGTAAAAGTCGAAAGGATCGACTTTTGAGAACCAAGTCGAGCCTTAGCTCAACTAAGGAATAAGAGCAAGGTCGGACTATATTGCCTTAGAATTACACTTGTGGGAAAGAGAGAGTCATTGAGACTTGAGAAACATTCAATCAAGCCACAAGAGGTGAGGAAAATGGGGGGGGGGGGGAGTGCCTTTTTGCTAGCAAAAGGGGCTGCCTAGTGCATCAAAATCAGTACCAACCACCTCAAATTTGGTACCTACCACCACAAAATCAGTACTGGCCTGTCCTCCTCTAGCAACCATGGTCGGTACCAATTTGGAGGTGGCTGGTACTGTTTTAGGGGGGCCCCAGTACCATTCTGGGAGTCCTTGGTACCTGTGTCATCTACTCTGATTTTTTCATGCTATTTCACTTCTGGATGCCGATTTGAGGCCCAAATGATGTCTGATTGAATTAATTCTTGACTGTTGAAATTGTAATGGAATTTGTTATGTCTTGGTGCCTTGAGTGTGGCCCATGATGCCTTGGATTAGGACTGCTATGCCTTGGAACTTAAGGTGAACTTTTCTTTGATTTGTGAACCTTCTAATTATGGAAGTTGGTTTAAGGTCTGAATGATGACCGATTGACCTGATTCTTGATGCGTTGGAACCATGACAAGATTGCCTACTTCTTGGTATCATGGTCGGGGCCCATAGTGCCTTAGCTTTGTCCTGTTATGCCTTGGAACCCAAAATCAGGCCCTTCCCCATGTCCTGGTGCTAAAATCATGGTCAATAGGTACCTCCTTGCTACCCTCCTTACATACCTCTCCCATGCCTCCCAATGTCGTGTGTATCCCCGCGTCATCCTCACGTATTCATTTCTCTATCAAACCTATATCGATTCTTGCGTGGTTTGTCCCTTCCCCTGATCAATGGTGGGTCCAGTATAATAGTATCACTTCCATCATCGTTATCCTACCCATCATCAATAGTTTCATCGACGGTTTGTGTAAGGGACTCCTCCCAATCGTTGTAGCATAGCAATTCTTATTCAAGTTCCTCTAATTATCCCTTAATCAATATTGTCTTACTGTTGTTATCGAAAGCCAAGTCAGTAACCTCGATGAATGCCTTCTCAATATCCTTGAATTTTTTAAACTCATCAGTCATCTTTGGATAACCCCCTTCAAAAAATATCTTCGTGTGGCTCCTGGGCACATCCTTCTACCATCTTCTAGATAGGTATCACTCGTTAATAAGCCTAATATCTTTCTCAATCAAAACATGGAATATGTGGTAGCATATTGATCCCTTAGTTTCAAACTTCTTGTAGTTACATTCTAGGTATTGCCACTACTTAGTGTACTTAACTTCATAAACAAATTGAGTCACATACTAGTCATTCACTATAGCTCTTTCCTTAACATCGAGAATGTTCACTCCGATCGGGCCCTGGTTCAATACTGTGTCTGCCCGGCATGGGGAATAATAGTGCAATAAAGAGATCATTTAATCTCATCTTCAACTCTTTTGAACATCTCATTTGTGAAGGCTTTCTGGAATTGTTTGACAAAGGGAAAGTTACATTTTTGAATAACAATGTAACACCCGCCACCTAATCCAGGAGGACCAAACCACGAATGCCACATTCGGTGCCGGTGCACCGTCTTATCTTATTTAATAACTCTAGATCATATATTACAAGTAGTTAAGTTTTCATAAGAATGCAAGTAATTAAAATTTTAAAAAAATAACATTTAAGGAAATTCCTATGAAAAATCCGCAAGAGTTCCCCTAAAAATTTACTTGCCTCACAAAGAAAACATATACACTTCCAATATAAATTCTCCTCCAATCCCCAAAACTCCAATCAACTCAAAATCACGTAGCACTTCTAAATGGTTGTACCAATTTTCATAAATTCTATCATGCTAATTTACCATTCATTCAAAACAATATTTATTAAGCTTTATACACCATAAATATAATAAGATCATAATACTTAAATAATCATCGATCTCATTAATTACATATTCAATATTTACAACTTCAATAATTTTACAATATTTTTCTATATATGCCAAAATTACAATTTACAATATATCCTACCCAAAATGATATTTCTAGTTTGATGCTACTCCTCCAGTCTTTGAATAACATCCATCGCTCTTAACCTGTGCGTGATAAAAATCAATGCACTGGGTGGAAGACTCAGTGGTGCTAAATAATTATCAATTAAAATAACAAAGAATAACCAAAATAACAAGTCT
>CANUEX010020355.1:0-20906 GCA_948099535.1 Jatropha multifida
TAATATGGGCTTACTATTCCGATAGTCAAATGATAATAGGGATGAGATGTGATAGTTTAGGCTTACTACGGGCCTCGGGTGCCTTAAGCTTACCTAGGTCCTAGTGCCGGTCCGGCCCACGATTTTGGGTCGTGACAATATTATATATTTAATTATTTGAAACAAAATGAAGCACGGACAGATGATATATTAAAATCAAATGTAATATTTTTAGTTTAAAACACTTGACCATGGGGTAAAGATGATAGATTAATAAAAACAAATATAATATTGTTAGTTTAAAAAGAAGTTGCAATTCTAATATTTTTTATCGCTATTATATTGAGAACACATGTAGTAATAAAAATAAAGTAATTATTGAACTGTGAACTTAAAAAATGAATAATCATTAAACGTATCTTAAAAAAAATTATAGAAAAATAGATTTCTTCCTTCTCCAAATATGAATTACCTACATACAAATATACAAAGTAGCAATATTCCTTTTCAAAAAAAAATCAAGCAATAAAAATTGAAAATTCCATTATTTTTCGTATTTCCATTTTTATATATAGTGTAGATTTTATATATATATATATATATATATATATATAATAGTATTGGTTGATTAGTAATATTATTAGCAACAATGGAGATAGGGTGGTCTAGTGGTGGCCCCCACCCTCCTAAAAATTTTTTTTAAAGATTTTATCCTTAAAATATTAAATTTTTTTGTTTTACATGTTACAATACTAAATTTTTTCAATTTCGCACTTTTAATTCTTGAAATTTCTTTTAGGCCCTGAATTTAATTCCTGGCTCGGTCACTGATTATTATGATTGCTTGCTTTAATTTTTATTTATAATTATTGAATAGTTTTTTCTTTGGTGAGAGAAAAAGATGAGTAATTTTGAATAATTTGTTTAATTTTTATTGTTATAATTATAATTATTAAAAAATGAGTGACCAAGATTCTAATTATCATGTAAGGATCCAAAAGGTTGTGTACTGAACTTTTCTTTTTGATCCGTGAAATAGACATTTTGTTTGTTTGTTTGTTGGTTATTTGGTTGTCACGTGAAGAAACAAATGTTAACCCTCCTTCCTCACATGCTCAGAATTTTCAATGCCATTAAACATAATTTTTCCTTTTAAAGGATAAGTAAATTACAATCATGTCAAAATTTCAAATTAAGAAAAATAAAAATGGGAATACCTTTAATTGTCAAGATATATATATATATATTTGTGTGTGTCATTTTTTACAATTAAAGTATGAAACTTACATGATGTTTTTAGATCGGCGTAACACATAAATTCGCTTTTGCACTTTACATAAAAAATTTTGTGACACCCTCAACTTTTATTTTGATTTCAATTTATAAAATTACACTAATTAAACATTTCAACTTGCAAAAATTATTCTATTGTATACTCAAATTTTTAAAATTAGATCAATTAAACACTTATTAGATAGTTAAAAAAATGTGAAAATTATTGTTTTAAATTTTATACTAACTACACATTAAGTGAATATTTTGCACATAACTGTCAAAAACATTAAAAAGATATTTACTTGTATAGAGAGTGATACAGTGTTAGCAATATTTGTAACTTCAGGGGCATAATAAGTCACTCGCAAAGCTTAGGGTGCCACAAGACTTTTCTTTTCATAAAGTACCCGGGTTTATTTATGCATGTGGCCTTTTTAGATCATATACATGTTTTATATATATAGCAATTTTTAAGTACAATTTTCAATATTTCCATTTATTGTAGATTAATTAGTAAATAAGTGCTAGATAAGCCAATTAAATATTATCTCAATGATCCGTTACCTATGTGAGGAATTGAAGATCTCGAGTTCGATCATATTATGCCTTTTATGAATAAAAAAAATAACAACTAAATACAATATTTTTAAAAATTATTTTAGTTAAAAAAAACTAAATATTTATAACAAGGATAAATTGCATTTAAAGAAAACAAAAGAAACGGTTTGGTAATTAGTTTCTTTTTTAGAAGAAGAGGAGAATTTGGTAATTAGTTAAGATTATAGACTCATCACCAACCCATAATTGTCATTGTATCACCAACTCATGAAGTTCATTACATATATATAAAGGATTTGATTATTACTTTGTTAGAAAAATAAAATTTTAAAAAGAAAAAAGGAAAGATATATTATATTATATATATAAAAAATCCTAATTTAGTAATTGGTTAGGTGAATAAACTAATCACCAACTTATAGTCAATTCTAAAGGCTAAAACTCCCAACAAAAAACGAAAAAAAGGGTTTTGAAATGATTAATCATTATAACTGAGCATAATAATCTTAAGCAACAAACACAATGTTTTAGCTAAAATAAATAAAAAAAAAACCTCCATGATAGAGCAACTGTAAGGTCATAAACAATAAGGAAACAACCCAATCAGAAAACTCCACATATGCATGAAATGATAGCTAGAAGTTTCATGATTATCCTTAATTACATATGGAGCTATATGATTGGTCCTTCATTTACATTTGTCTTACCACCTATCAAATCAAGAGACTGACTTGGTGCCAACACCATAATGTCTTTATCCCATAGCTTCACATGTTAACAATCAAAACCCACCAAAAACTAATCCGGGGAGGAATATAATTAAATTAAGACTTCAAATTATATATATATGTACATACGCGAAGGTGACCTTTCTTGGAATTTATATATGTAAAAACAAGACTTTTCCCCCATATTCTTTCTTTTCTTTTGTTTTCTTCAAATTTTCAAACTTGCTTTTCTTCAGAGCCCATCTCTCTCTCTTTCTCTCTGTGTGTGTCTCTTCTTTATGGTGATGATGGGAGATTCATATGATGAAGAGTGTGATTATTTGTTTAAAGCAGTTCTAATTGGGGACTCAGCTGTTGGAAAATCAAATCTTCTATCAAGATTTTCAAGAGATGAGTTCAAATTAGATTCAAAGCCGACTATTGGAGTTGAATTTGCTTACAGAAATATAAGAGTTGGCGATAAGCTCATCAAAGCTCAAATATGGGACACTGCTGGCCAAGAAAGGTATATATGTATATATGCCCATGTTACTTGTTTTGATCATATAACTATATATGCTTTTGCTATTTTTCAAGTATATAAGAATCAATTTTGAAGTTGGCAAAGGTTGTGAATTTAAGTAATTAGTGGTTTATTTAAAAATTTATAAATTTAATGAATTTTGGCTTTTTTTTTTCAACATAACCCAAAATATACAATTGAATAAAATATTGAAATTTAATCGTCCAAATTCTAATATTTTCAACCCACTTCTAGTTATCAGATAACACCAATTTCTTGGAAAACATGTATGTATCTGTTAGCATTTTCCTTCTAATCTCTTAGCAAAACCTCTCATCAATAGTTTGTTTTTGAAATATATTAAAAATCTTTAATTAAAGGAATTGTTAAAAGATAATCAAAGTTAACAACAATTATTCTATTCAAATTATTCTATGAATAAATAAACAATAAGCTAGATGACATAATTTTTTTTTTCTCTTAATTAAAGGTCTCGAGCTCAAGTTTTGGGTATGATGCTCCTTTAAACACTCGGATTTTTTTAAACATTCGAAAATGAGCGCTTTTACCTACTACAAATCTTATGCTTCTTTTTCATTTCTATACCATTTTGTTGTAATTTCCTATTCCGCTTAGGTGGGGACATTAAAAAAAAGCATCCTTGATTAATGCAGATTATATGCAAAAGCAGTGAAAAAGATTGCGTGCATTGTCCATTAACAAGGTTCATGATAAGAACTTTTTGCTTCTCTTTGTCATGGGTTAGGTCCATTTAGTAACATGCTATTGTCACTTCACCAACAACAAATAATTAATATACACCAATTTTCCAGAAAGAAGAAAATGAGTTAAAATACTACCTTTGTTTGTATGTAGTATTTAGAGATTTATGCCTTTATTTTGATTAATTCCCTTTTGAGCCGTAAAACAACTTTTTTTTTTCTGAAAAGTTCATCTCTTGAGAACCGAATTTAAAACAAAAAGAAAATATAGAAATAATATCCAATTAAACCTAAATATTATATTTATTGAATTATTTTAAACATTACCCTATAAAAACTAAAACTGTTATACTAACTAAGATGAGATAATAATTCGTAATTTGCAGGTTTAGAGCTATAACAAGTTCGTATTACAGAGGAGCTTTGGGCGCATTGTTAGTATATGACATAACGCGTAGAGCAACATTTGATAATGTGAAGAAATGGCTCAAAGAGTTGAGAGAATTTAGCAATTCTGACATGGTGGTTGTTCTTGTCGGAAATAAATCTGATTTGGATAATTCCAGACAAGTTGGTGTAGAAGAAGGCAAGAATCTTGCACAGACTGAAGGTTTATGTTTCATGGAAACATCAGCTCTAGAGAATATCAATGTCGAAGAAGCATTTTTGGAAATGATTACTAAAATCCATGAAATTACAAGCCAAAAAGCTAAAATCAATGATAATAGTAATTCTACTATTACTATGACCATTCCTGTTGGAAAAGAAATGCTTACTAGTGATGAAGTATCTGCTACTAAACAATCAGCTTGTTGTTTATACTAAATTGTCTTGTACATTATATAAATATTTTATTTGTTTTATGCTTTTTTTTAATATTTTAATTTTTATAATTAATGTTTGAGGGAGATTTTTCTTTTAAAAAAAAATAAAACCCACTATTAATTTCTTGTGACAACACCATTAGTTTATAATTAACATTTAGGCTGGTTGTGAAAATGAATTTGCATTTACACCAGTTGTGGAAATAAACATTCTCTTTACCTCGTCAACATAATTTTCACCACCGCCGCCCTAATCTTGCTAATAATTTATTATTTCAATTTAAACTATGATTTTGTGAAAATTCCTTTATGTCAAGGTTGATTTTAACCATTAACAATTTTCAACAAATGTATATGCCGGAACATGAAAAAAACAAACAAATAAATTTATGGGAGGAGTGGAGAAAACAAAAATTAGGATGATATATTACATCAACATCATACCTCCATAGTACTACTAATGTTATAAAAGTTAACACAAATCACAGACATAAACTTAAATTAGATATTCATCAAAGATGTTAATTTTCTACTATTTGTCACCAATACAAACCTAATTTAAAAATGAAATAAAACTCAATTTGCCTCCCTAAACTTGGACACAACATATAGTTTGCCCAAAAATTAACTTTTTGTACAAATCACCTCCTCAACTTGTATCAAAAATACAAATTGCCCGATTTTTATCAAAAAGAAAAATTATTTGATATAAATCAAATATAATTAAAAAAGTAATCATATATTTTATCCAAATTAAATATTTTTTTAACTAAATATTTCAACATAATCAAATCTTTTTTCTAATTTTGTCAAATTATTTTTAAATCAAATACAGTGAATTTTTATAATTATTATTATATTTTAAATAATTTTTATTTTCTAATTTTAAATTTTTAAGTAATTTTTTATTAGTTAAAACTATAATGAAAAGTTTTTCTTAAAAAATTGGGCACTTTGTTCTTTTGGTACAAGTTAAGGGGCAAATTGTATAAAAAGTTAATTTTTGGGCAAATTGTATGTCGTGCCCAAATTTAAGGGGTAGATTGAGCCTTAATCCTTTAAAAGTTAAAATAACATTAGTACTGATAAATTATTCCTTCAACATCTTACTTTCGTATATTCGAACTCATAGCCCACATTAACCATTTCGACCGTCTTGTTTTAGGGACAATAAAGAAAGACCGAGTCGCTGTAGGATTATTTGATAAATAGAAATATGTATCCATAAAAAATCTGAATGTAATCTAATCAATTCCAACATTGTATATGCTTCATTCGCTTTATAATAATTTGGTCTACCACGTTCAAGGAGTGAAAGAGATTTTTCTACAATTGCAACAGATTTTTCTGGAAATAAATTTTTCAATAACAACATTCTCCCTTTCCAACACTTTTGACACACGTTCAATCCTTGTGTTCAACCTATCATATTGTTTATCTAATACATCCATTATACACACTTTTTGCTTTGAGCCTTTTGAAAAAGTTGTGTCATGAGAATTAATTGAAGGCGCATATTCTAGACTATTTAAATCATTTAAATTACCTTCATTATTTGGCATCTCATCAGTGAAATTGCTTAGTATCAGACATCAAATAATTCAAAGAGTCATTTAAATAAATTTGAGAAGATGTTCCCTTTCTCTGCCAACAACGTACCTTTTCTCGTGCATTCTTAGCATATTGACCAGTTGCCCGCTGTGTGCCATAAAACTCATACAATTTATCATAATTGTAAATTGGTGTATGAATCCATTTTTGTATGCTTTTGGCTTTTTTTATATACATTAAATATCATTATTTATTCACATGATATAAACAATAAAGAAAGATATTTAAAATATGAAAATTTCTAGTACATGTTTGTGATAATTATAATTAAAATGTTACCTTATTTTGTTGCTCTCAAACATTAAGTTCTGCATCAAACATTTTTGTGATTGAATTCCAAGCAAATCCACTAAGACCATGAAATAAATCGTTACTTTCACCAAATCTAATTTTTAAAGTCTTCATTCTATTTTTCATATTTATTTTTTGAATAATGGGCCCAAATGCATTTTCCAAGACATTCAACATGTTCACAAATGCAAAACCATTCCATGATCCATTTAGTTGATTTCCTTTTTGATCTTCTTCAATCATTGCATCTATAACACATCATCCATTTCTAGTGTCCATACAAGATTATCTCTTTTTGAACTTATTCTAGCAATATCAACATTTTTTTTTTGTTCTACCCATTTCTAATCTAAAAAGCATTATTTCATTAAATTTTACAATAATGAAACTCACTTTACAACCTTTCAAAATATCAATATAACATAATATATAAACAACATATCAAATATAAATTACAAGCAAATTACAAAAATAAGTACACTTTATTCAAAATATAAATAGAAATAAATAACAATTATTAAAGTTAAGTAAATTAAATCTATTCATCCCAAATTGAGTTACATGTTACATCGATAATCATGCCACATTTCTGCAACTATATTATCTCATAACATTATAGCTTGTCTAGAATCATCATCATTATTTTATAAACTAGTAACCATATGCCTATCTAATTCATTTCCAGTAAGCTCTCGATCAATATCTGCAATTAATTCTTCCTCCAGATCTAATCTCATTAGAAAGTTATGTATTATACAACATGCTAATACTATTTAGGTCGTGGTTTCAAATGAGTAATGATGTTCAATGCCACTAGCTATAATTAGAAATCTTTTCTTCACAACTCAAAAAGATCTTTCAATGACATTACACAAATATGCATGATAGTGATTAAATAATTCTTTAGCATTTTTAGACGTCTTGAGTATTCTTTCAAATGATAACAAATATCTCTATAAGGTGTGAGCAATCCACTATGTAATGGAAATCCAGCATCCAAAAGATAAAATTTGCCTACCAAAAAGATCAAGAAATTAATGTATGTCATTCAACATACACTTATTTACTTAATATTTTTTATAAATATTATACTTACCCTGTGGAATTATAAGTTTATCTTCCATAGTTAATGCATTTTTCAGTATTCTTAAATCAGATGCAGTCCCTTCCCATCCAGGTAACACATAAGTAAATTTCATATCAAATAAATATGCTGCTAAAATATTTTGTGTTGGCCAATATTTTCTTCCTTGAAATTTAGGTGCTTCCTCATTTAAAATTTTTACGCGTATATGTTTACCATCAATTGCACCCACACAATCCTATATGCAAGGTTTCACAATCTAATTATATATATGTTATATGAAATATAAATAATATTATTTGATTTTTATATTTATAGGTGAATTGCTTTCTTACGTTGAAGTAATGATAAAATCTACTATTATTAAAAATTTCGAGAGGGACGGGTATGTAGTAGGTTGTTTTAGAAATTCAGCTTCTAGTGTAATCACAGCTCTGAGCATGTTATGGAAATGTCGACTTATTGTCTCTCCAGAACGTTGGAATAAGAAAGCCATTGCTCGATTTTTAAAATTAGCCTAAAATGTGAAGAAATTTTGCTACTTGTTTTTCAATCATTGCACGTTGATAGTCTCTCAGTATACTAGTTGCTTTAATTTCCCACAAAGTTGACAAAACACATTAGGACTCATATGTATCAGAGCATGACATTCTGCTTCACTATTAGTAAGTTGTGTCATTAACTTCTGACGCATTAAATTTCTTTCCATATTATTACTAGGACTTCCCCTCATAACTAATGCTTACATGTCTAAAAAAAATAGAAAGTGTACAATATAACAAACAAGTTGGACTACAACTATTGTTCTTTGTCTTTGCCAATTGTCTATCATGTTTCTCTATGTGTATTGGAAGTCTTGTATATCACTTGATAAACTATTATATGTATCCTCTATATTTTTAGTTGCATAATTGATCATAGCATCTTCCCCGTTCATTTACAAACTATACAACCATCATACCATTTTTAATTATATGATAATGACAAAAAAGAAAGTTATTAGCGATAATATTTAATATCTATGGAAAATCAGTTATGTTTATGTTTTAATATGTTACAACTTATTGGTGAGATAAATAACATTTAATAAGTAATACACAAGAATAAAATAAGTAGTTCAAAACACTAAAAACAAATAGGCAGTATAAGAAAAATGACCAAGATTCTAATTATCATGTAAAGGTCCAAAAGGGAGGCCATGTATGGGAAGTAATCTTACTCTTGGGTTCCAAAGTAGGAAGTATGGTAAGTGGTCTCCAAATTGGGAAGGGCTTTTCAAGATTCAAAAGTACTCATGGAAAATATCTTCTAGTTGGCTAGTCTTACAACGAAACCATATAAAAGACTCGTCAATGGGTATCACCTAAACAAACACTATTCCCTAAACGAGGGATGAATGAATGATAGCAGTAGCGGCAAATTTAGATCGACTCTTTAGCCTCCCAGAGTAGTTACTAATAGAAAGATTATAAAAATAGGAGACTAATAAAATTAACTTAACAACTAATCATGTGAACATAATCGACATCTTTTGCCACTTGTAAAATATGCATAGAGGAAATTAGAAAAGGAAATTTCTTAAGGCAGCCCTGAGCTTGATATTTATTTTATATGTTCTTAAATAAGTAAGAAAGCTCATATAAAGCTATAGAGTTTTCAAACCTAAATCTTACATCTACCGCTATCTTTGGTGGTATTTAACAACTATCGCTTCATTTTCCTTCAAGTCCTTAAACTCTTCATCAGCCTGAGGAACTTGAGCTTCAATCTCAACCTTCCCTAAACGAATATGACCTACATAATCTACATAGCACTAGTTTAATATAACACGTTCAAATGTAACCTTATTAAGCTAATCTTTTAGGAATGAAGATTCAATCTTGATTTCTACGAGTTTCTATTCTTACACCTTTACTCTTTCTCAACAATCTCGGCTATAAGGTTCTTACCTAGTTGCACACACCTCCTCAACTACTAGCCAATCTCTAACCTACCCTGAAGAGTAGTAACCAGTCTAACTACCTCACCCTCAGCCTTCCAGGTTGGGTACTATTGGTTACACTGCCCAAAGTGCAAAAATAAGAGTATACTGGGTTAAGTCATTCCTCTATTAATTGTGAAAGCTTTAAAGAGATAAGTACTTCAACTGATTCTTAACCACTTTGGATGTTGTAGAAGCCTGTATAGTAAGAGGAGGAGCTGATTGAAATCTTTGTAAGAAAAAAGAGATTTATACAACCCAATAGATCCTCAACAAGAAAAATGACTAGTGATTAAAGTAGTGAGGAAACCATAAGAGTCCTCTGCAGGAAATAAAGGAAATGCAGACTAGTATAAGCAGAGGAGCAACAAAAAGAAGAGAATGCTGGAGATGGATCTACAATAGCTAAGGTAGGAGGCAAAGTAAGTACAGAAGCAAATCGAACTAGGGAAAGAACTCACAATGAAGACATAGTATCATTCATCTCCATGCACTTCTGAAAAAAACTAGAGGAATCAAAACTAATTGAGGACAAATGATCCAATATCTCAGTATTATCAATAAAGTCTACTAGATCATTAGGTATAGGTAATGAGCATTCGGTTAAATGGCATCGAACCACATCGAATAACACAAATTGAATGTTTTGATTGGTTAACATCAAGTAACCAAACCAAATCGAATAATAATAGAAACAAAATATTTAAAAACCGAAACACTTTAGTTTTATTTCAAAATATCTAAAATGCATTAAATAATTAAAATATTAATTAAATGTCTGAACCGATTGGACGAAAAATGAATAGATGAATTGATTAGTAAAAATTGATATATAGAGCTCCATATAATTAGTGCATTACTATTTGCATAGATCCAAAAATTTTAAAAGCATGCTAGAAAAGAAATCTGGAGAGGAATTATTGATAAAATAGTAGGCTAAAATATTTCAAGCAATCTAGAGAAGTGATAGAGTACAAACTATAGGAAAATAACATTACATTCAATAACTACATGTAGCCTTATTAGCCAAAATATAGGACTCAAAGTTATATTCTATATTAGTATCACCATCATATTTAAAACAACCTAATTATTATAAGCAAAATAAAAATTAATGACATTCACTAACAATTAAAAGTCCAAAAAGTCAAGCTTTCTCCATCTTAACATGTTGGCTTCATATTTATCCTGCAACCAAAACATCATTTGAAGCATGAATAAATATGCAAAATGTTATTTATTATAAGGCATAAAAAATTCATATTTTGAACAATGGCCAAACGTAATACTTAAAGTCTGCATATGAAATGTAACAAAATATTTATCTCAATCAATTGCAATCACACGTTAAAAAATAAATTGAAATTTGTTATATATATAATACTTAAAATTATTATTTCCAACTCAAACAAGATACGAAAGCTTAGAAAATATGCATACTTTTATAAATCATCAATAATATTTACATCATTTTTCTCACTCATTTCATAAACTAATAAGAAATCTGCAAAAGTTTCAAAATACTTATATCATTTGAGTTATCAGTCCAGAAAACAAACGTAAATAATTATTATGTTAGAATATTAAATCAAATTTTAATACCATTTTCAAATTTCTCTAAGTCTTCTATATCTTCTTCTACATTCTTCAACTGAGAAGATGATCGCAACCAATTTCAGGCACAAATCAAAACCTTCACTATTCTAGGTGTCAAAGAACTCCTAAAACCATCACGTACGTACTCTACCTCTGATGCTAAAACAAGACTGAGAAGTAATTATTGATATAATAATGGCTAACATATGTCTAGTCATTTGACAAGAGATAGGAAATTTATTGCAATTCAATTTCCACCACTTCAATATGCAAAACTCCACTCCATTATTTAAATAAAAAACACTCTCATGTATGTAGCAATCTATCTCATATTTGCTACCTAACTCACCGCTTTCTATTTTTTTCCTTTTGAACTTTTCTCCCATGCTAGGCAAGCTGATTTTTGATTTCATTTTTTATTTTGATTGCTGGAATTGGAAATTTGAGTGACAATGTTGTGACTTGTCTGCATCACATTAGGTTGGTATTTTTGCTTGTATTCAACATATAACTCATGTAAAACCTCTCATATCTTCCTTGACATAACAACACCATGCTTCTCTCTAATCTCTACAAACATCCAAACGTGCAAACTCTAAATTGTACTGAGGATCAAAGAATAACAACAATGTACATCAGTTTATTCATTTTATCTGCATCTCTCCAATATTTGTCAAATTTAATTTTCATTATTTTACTCATAGTTGCCACATTTTGATCATAGCTCTTTTGCCATTCTTATAAAATACTCTACTAATGTCTTAAGATTATTCATTAGAAGTAACATACATTGAGCCATAAATTTTTAAGATAAGATCATAAAAATATCCTACAAATTCCACCATTCTTTTAACATTTCCACAATCCCAAGTACCCAGAGTCCCACAAACTGTCACTACTTTCCTAAGATCAAATGTAAAAGATGTATCTTTAATTTCATATTTATCGAAAGTTGATTAAAACTTTTGAGCTACATCTAGCATCAAATAAATGTTGTTCCACCTAGTTATAACATCCAAACACAATGCGTTTCTACTTCTTATCTTCACCATCTCACAACTTCCTTTAAATTTCTTTAATCTCATAGGAATTGTCTCACATATAACTACTTCTCTTACTCTCTTCACAGAATCATGATTATATTTCAATTCATCAACCACATTGTAACGCCCGAAAATTTTGGATCTTAAAATAGTATTATTTGGATGGGTCATGAATGGTATCATTCGATAGGGAAATAATATTTTATTTGGACCCGACAATGATATTGAACATAATTAATATTTGTGAAGATAATTAGATTTTATGTGATTAGTCTTAATTAATTAAATTAAGATATAAATTTTTCATGACAAACTAAATAATAAATTATTGGCGAATAGTAGTTTACTAGTTTGCAAATAGTACCACCAATTCAGGACTTTATATTATTTTAGTCTGAAAAAATTACTATTGATGTCTTTTATTTAATTTAATATTTTTTTAGCATGTTTTCATGCTTTAGGTGGGTAGAAAATATTTCATGAATATTTTTGGAGAATTTAAGTAATTAGTGAATAGTGTTTTCTAGAGTAGTATTATTAAGAAAAAATTAAGGAATTATTTTATGGAGCTAATTTAATATAAATATGGAGTTAGATAATAATTAGAAGAGAATTATTTGGTGAATTTATAGGACCCTTGGATGGAATTATCTAAGAATTAATCTTGGCCATCCATTTGACATAACTTTGGGTAGCAAAATTTGACTTGATTACTTAAGTCAACTACCACATTATTTCTTTTCCTCTTCCTCCATTTTAATGTTAACTTTCCCTCTTCTTCTCCATCATTTTCTTCCAACTTCCTTACTCTTTAAACTACACTAAACCACCAAATTCAACCAAAGCTTAGTAATCAAACTTAGAGAATTAAGCATAAAGAGTGATATTTGGTGACTAGAACTTGAGAATTTGGAGAAATCTTTCAAACCAAGTAAGTTGTAAATTAAGCATAAATGAGTTTTAAGACTAACTATTTTTAAGTAAAGGTTTTAATGCTTTAAATAAGTATTTTTAGCTTGAAATATGGTATTTGGAGGGAGGGAAATTTCCTCCCCTTTGTTCACCTAAAGAGGTAGAACCACCCTAAGGTGGTAAGGCATGATTTTCTTTCTCTAGATGTTGGTTTTTAAGTATTTTATGCTATGTGTATATGTGTATTATGAAAGTATGATTTTTGTTAGGAATATAAATGAGTATTGATGGATTTTTACAAGTTGTAAGTTAAGAAAATTTAAAGTAAAACATTTAAGTTATGAAAAGTCTTGTTAAGAAATAAGTTATAAAAAATGGTATGATTTGTGAAGAAATAATATGATTTGGGCTCTCATGTACTTTGGTTGAAATGTGGTCTAATATGATTCATTTATGTCAGATGAGCATGCTTGGCTTTGATGCCATTATGATATGATATGAGCTATGATCATATACTAGGCTCTATATGCTTTATGTTTAAGCGGACGTGCTTATTATGTATAAATAGGCTTTAATGCATTTATGTTGTGGTTGGGGACCTAAGGCTAAATATGTTATGATACTGAATCAAATCTATTATTGTTTCTCCTCGTATATATGAGCCCCAAAAATATAATGAAAGAAATGAAATATATGTTTTAGATGCTAAAAATACTATTGCTATGTTTTAATTGAAAGTAAGGAAATGTATTTTAAATGAGCATTTTTATATATTTATTATTTGTTAACTTATGGTTAAGTTTTCATATGATTTATATTTTAAGCATTTTTAATATAATTGAAATTTTATGATTTTACTTCAAGTATTTTTTATATGAAATATGTTTAAGTATTTTATTTAGCATCACTTAGTGATATACTCTGCGCGTTGATTTTATCACATGCAGGTTAAGAACAGTGGGTGCTACTCGAAGGTTGGAGGCATAGCATCAGAGTTGAAGATTATATTTTGGATAGATTATGTTTTTAGATTATATGGCATGTATAACAATAATTTAAGGAGATGTAAAAATAATTTAAGTTATATATATTAAGTTAAATGATTATTGCTTAAACATATTTAATGGTTGAATGTAATATTATACTCTAAGTTAGAATGTATATTAGAACCATAAATGTGATGATATTTATGATGAGTTAGACTATTGGATTGAGGTGAAATTATAGAAGTACTTATGACTTATGTTGATTTGGAGTTTGATGGGGTTTGGAGGATTATATTTGAAAGTACCTTATTTTTCATTTGTTTGGCAAGTATCATTTTTAAGGAAAACTCTTGCAATTTTTCTGTAAGAATTTCCTTAGCTTTTGTTTAAACAAAATATATATATACTTGCCTAACATGTGAATACTTAGACTTTTTTAATATATTCCATAATTTGTATTAGCTAAGACAGTGCTCCTGCACCCATTGTGGCACTCGCCGTCAAATCTTCTGCGATCGGGCGAAAGGAGTTACGACTAAGTTAATTATATGTGCAACATATCTCATTTGAGTATTTTTACCATTTGTAATGCTATTGCCCCCAACTAATATTTTTTTTTTCTCAAATAACCAACAACAACATCAGTTAAGCTAGTATTATCAACTGTAAGTGTAAAGACATTATCAATACCACTCACGCAAACAATATGCAACTGCAATCGAATCACCCTTATGACCAGCAATGGTGTAAAAATTATGAATTTAATGCAATTTCTTAGTTTAACTAATAGAATTTAGACTTAAAATAGGAAATTAATATAATTAATCAAAACTAAATTACCTTTATTTTTCATCCAATAAAATTAAAATCCTTAAAAATGTTATATTTTTAGTATTTAATATAATTTCTTAATTTACCGAATAGAATTTAGATTTTAACAGGAAATTGATATAACCAATCAAAATTAAATTATCTATTTTTGAACTAATAAAATTGAAATCCTTAAAGATGTTATATTTTTATTATATTATAATATATATAAATAATCCGAAGGACCATCAGAGTTTACTGTGCACATTTAAATCTGAAAACTACAATCTCAATCTATGATTTTTATCTCAAAAGAAGATGGAGCAATCTAAAACCTCATTAAAGAGAGAGAAATCTACAACCTCATTAAAGAGAGAGCAATCTACGACTTCATCATAGAAAGAGCAATCTACAACCTCACTTAGAGGGAGCAATATCAATCACAATATCAACTTTAATAAATGAAGTGATACTGACAGGGTAATAACCGTATCATAGTATCAACTCCAACAAATAAAGTGATATTTGGGTAATAACCATGTTTATCAATTGTTGTGAGACTATAAACCATTTCATTCATATAGTAACATCAAAATCATATTAGGCAACATTTCATTTCATAAACACTACTAAAAACATTCAATTACAATCACCCTCAAATAATAAATAATCAGCGGCAAGTATTCTTCATTTTCATAAAATCGAACTTTCAATAGAATCACAAGAATCCTGTAGAAATCATATTATATCAAATCATACTTCTGTTCATTAAAAATCCATAAAAATCTTATTTCAATAATTTCTTTTTAATCATTCAAATACTTCATAAAAATATAGGTGAAATCAAATACATTTAACTTTAATTAAAATAAAAAGTTGGTATTGCACTGATCTGGATTGAATGAGCCTTTCAATCCTATTTATTAACTTTTAAATCATTTTCTGTGGCTTATCTCAACCTATAAACAGATTATACAATATGTTTTGGTACCTTGTTTCTACTTTTTTTTTATATTCAACTTCTTTAACATTCTTAATCATAATCCACCACTTATTCTCTGTTTTCATTATATGTTATAAATTTATATTCTTAACAATTCAATACTTCTTTGTGCATATATTTAATTTTACTTGTTTACTTTAATAAGTAAAAGAAGTCATTAGCTCTGCTTAAATTTATTTATTAAAAACATTTAGCTGTTATATTACTCGAACTAATTAAGCAATTAATGTTTTTTATTCTATTTAAAAACAAGTATTTATTTCATTTACTAAAACCAAATGTAAATGTATATATCCGTACATCTTTTTGTTTAAATTAATGATTTATTTAAAAAAATTTTATTTTATTTCTCAAATAAATTTAATAAATCTTTTTTAAATACCATTAAAACAATGCTCAGCTTATTTATTAAATCTAAGTGTACACTACATAGCCCGTCCTTCGGACAATTCACAATAATTCCCCAACCGTCATTTTCAATATCTTTAAATCATAGTTCCTTATTATGTATTTGATTACTTATTAATAAAATAACTGTTTAAATTTTAAATTACATTATTAGCCAGTTCCTATCAGTTATAATTTAGGATTCATAATTTGCTAATTTCATCGGCACTTAATTGTTCTATCAAATTCATACCACTGGCTCAATTTATTATAATCAGAACAAATTTGCTACAATAACAATAATTTATAACTTTGCAATTTGCAGTGAAATTAACAAGCTGAATTTCAAAATATATTGATCAATAATTGGATTTCAGACTCGTGTTCAGGGCGAGAAAACGTAGAATATGCATCTCGAGATCTCATCGGAGCTTCGCCGGCACCGCCGTCCGAACTACCACAGCCGATGGCTGGAAAGTCAAGTTTCCTCGGATTTTGAATCCAACCACAGCCACTCACAGAAAACCCAATTCCCATGTCAATTTCACCCTCCAACGCCCTATTTTTTCAAAAATCCCAAATCTGATTGCAATAGAAACCTAAATCTAAATCTTCTCAAATTTCCATTCAAAACCCCAATTAATGAAAGTCAATCGAATCAAAAGCCTTGAGCATTTATTTTCCACCAGCCTGATCGAGAGGAGGTCGCCAAAACACTGAGCTCGTCGGGAAATCGAGGAGCGATATTGTCGAAGGAGACATCGCCGCTTCACTGCACCAGAGGTCCCTTGCTGCGAGGGAGGAGGCCAGGAAGTCAGGCAGCGGCACAAGGAGGGTCGAACACCACCTTACTCGCGTCGAGCGGTGGCTTGAGCTAGGCTGGAAGGTGATCGCTTCTGCAATCTTGAGGGAGAAGACGAGTCGCGCGAGAGAGAGGGAAGGAAGAGAAAGGAATTTTTTTTATTTGTTTGAATTCAAGCTTTAAGCAAAAGATTTCGATTTGATTTAATAGATTTTCATTTGATCTTTTGAATTCTCTCTCAATTTGAGACTGGTCTAATTTTCAAATCCTTCGATTTATACTTTTATTTATTCTCTTCCTTTTATTTCTTTTATTTTTTAATTAATTTCCTAATTGACTTCCTTTAATTATTTTCATACAATAGTTTTAGCATAAGAATAAAATACTACCCATAATATTGATTTATATTTTTAATAGTTACACACTATTAATAATAAATAATAATGGCATTTATTCCAAATTTTTATTTAAATAAGTAATTATTAATAATTTTATTTTCTTATCATTATTTTACTAAGTGAACACTTGCAATGATTTAAATAAACACTGATGTTTATGAATAAAAGCTATAATCAAACAATGTAGTTATTCGACAAATGAAAAATTAATTTACTACAAAATTATCTTTTGAAATTTTCTCGAGTACTTAAAAATTGGAATGTTATAACTCTTCCCCTTTTAAAAGAATTTCATCCTTAAAATTCATTTGAATCAATAATTTTTACTACGGATGTCTCCAATTCTTTCTTCTCAATCTATTTTTTTTAATAGACTAGTATTAAATATCCCTCATAGGAAATATCCATAAACATATATGTATACCAACACTTCACAACCTTTACATTATTGCCTTAATCACTTTTTTCTCGATAACTAGCATTCAATATTCTCATACTTTGTACGTAATTCACAAAAACTAAAGTAGCTCATCAATATCCAATAATTTCAACCCTAAAAATTTATACCATAAATTCATCATATACTCAAATCAACTGGATCGTACAATTCCTCCATAAATCATTTATAAGAAATATCTATAAACCTCTATTATATATTAAATCTGAATGATTGTTCTGAATGTTAGTTACATGTACACTCCTAATTACCTTGACTAAGAAATCATTCTCATATAATACATAACAAAATTTTTAACTCTAATAATTCCTTGCATGTTCTGATAATTCAATATCTCTTTTAACCTCAAACCATATTCAAATGCTTATCATTCTCTATTTGATTAAAATTTCAAACCATATTAATCATCTATTTACTCTCATTTAACTTATTCAAATTCATGTTCCTTCAATCTACTCCATATATGATCATTTCCTTTTGGTGACACACCAATTTAACCATACTTTCTCCTTACCTATTCTGATGACTTATATAATACATAATAATAATTAAATAATTAAGCAATTTATATTTATATGCTCTTTGTTATTCATCAATTCATTTACCCGTCAGGGTATAATAATCCTATAGTATGATCATTTTAATCCCCTTAAACAAAATCATTATTACCCTGAACTCATATAATTACATATAACTATGATCATTGCACATCATTTAAGAGTTCAATAAACACTCCAATTATCAAAATAATATAATCCCAAGGAAATTAAACTTTTCATACTTATTTTATAATCAATCATAAAATGCCAACTTTATATAACTCCAACAATTGGCACATAAATATTATAAGGAATTTATTCCTATTGGCATAATAACTTACCTGTCTTTAACCATAATAATCCGATTTTATCCATAATACCTATCATGATTTCTATTTACTTTGTACAATTTAAGAATCATGCTTTACTCCATAAGTATCCGTTTACGTTTTATTTACGTAAATTACTTCTCACCTCAAAATAAATCATTTCAAAGCATGCATCATTATGTCTCACAAATTAAACTTATGCAAATAAGCTACCCATTTCTTTTCATCAAAAGAATTACTTATATATCACCATAACAATTATAAGATCAAAACTCATACAATTATCATTAAAGTCCTTATGCCAAAATTATTTTTCAATACAATACCCTCAATTTTAAGTCACAAAGTACATTCTATTTAAAAATTTTGAGATTTCATTCTAACATCTTCTTCACTGAGTTCATATGTTTACATTTGTATTTCATTCAATAAATGTCATAAATTGATATTCAAGATCCTTTAATATTTCCTTTCATTCATCAAATTTGCATTTTAGATTTTAGAGACAAAAATTACACATTGAGCTTTATGTTCATTCACTTATGTTTCAATATGCTTAATTTAGTGCAAGTTTAGTGAAATACAAAATTTTCAGGACATGAGCAGTCTGTGTTCATTTGATTGAATATTTATCTTATCACCTCTATTTGTCTTGAAATTTTA
This sequence comes from Jatropha multifida, assembly GCA_948099535.1. Taxonomy (NCBI): domain Eukaryota; kingdom Viridiplantae; phylum Streptophyta; class Magnoliopsida; order Malpighiales; family Euphorbiaceae; genus Jatropha; species Jatropha multifida. Next base: position 19,481 of record CANUEX010020355.1, read on the forward strand.
CCAGATGATTTTTAACATCTCAAGGCATTTCCAAATTAAATTTCATGAATTTTGAAATTCATTAGCCTATTCAAATAAATTAATTATAAAACCAAAATTTTCAGTTTTCACATACAGAGTAATCTTTCTTTATTTTATTAATATCTTGATTTTTCTTCGTCATTTAGACTTTTCCTTTTAATACAACATTTCCAACATTATAGGTTACTTATCCATAACATTTAAAAAATTTTGAAATGTTTTACATGGTCAAACAGCCTAAACACAGTAGTGAAATCTTTTTAAAGTATCACACTAAGCAACCTGTATTCACTTAGTCATAAATCTTTTTGTTTTCATTTTCAAAAATTTTCCTTTTACCAAAACTTTGCCAACATCTTAGCCTAGCTCTTTGTAAAATTTAATAATTTTTGCAATTCTTTTACCTATTTAATACATCAATCTTAGTGACTGAATTTCAAGACAACTCAATAATAAACTCTTCCACCAATTGCTTTTAGTTATCTCCCATGTGATTTCTTACTCAAAGCTTCAATTTAATATTAGAATTATCATTAAATAATTTGCAACTAATATAAATCACCTATCATATATCATTTTCTCAAATTTCACTGCTTGGTAGAATCATTGACCATACCAAATCAAGGGATTCTCTTTTTCCTTTCCAATTTCAAACATGAATTCATAACCAACTATTTAAACAACTTATAATATTCTTCAATCCTATTTAAAAATACTTAGTTATAAAATCCAAAAGTTACATACTCAATCTTAAAACTTTATACACTAAACCACATATTATTATGAATTAAACTATATAATCATGAAATATAGGAAGAGTTACTAACCTCTTTTACTTTCTAACTTGATTTTCTTTTTAGCTTGAGTTCCTTTATATATATATATATATATATATATATATATACAACTATCATTATTATATCTTTGCTTTATTTCTTTGTTTTGCACCATTTGTGCATATAACCTTAACATTATAGAAGAATATTGGGTGATCAGCCCAAAATTCATCTACTTTCCTCAAGTTTTTAGCAATTATGGAAGCAAAGTCTTAAAATTTTCATATACTATTCTTCATTTTTCCTCTGAGAAGTTCTTACATTTCTATGCTTTTCGAGTTCACCACAATTAATCATGCAAGGGGAATAATCGTACCCTTAAGTCTGGCCAGGACATAAAAGCATATCATTTTTTCTTTTTGCCTGTAACGGACTATTTTTTCGGTAATAGTGATTTACCGGTCTGTAAATAGTACCATCGGTCCGGAACATGGTATTATTTCGGTTCGAAAAAATTACTACATGTGTCTAGTATGTTAATTAATATTTTTGGAGCATGTTTGCACGATTTAGTAGGGTAGAGAATATTTCACAAATATTTTTGGAGAATTGCGGCAACTAGTGAATAT
>CANUEX010020368.1:0-25601 GCA_948099535.1 Jatropha multifida
TGGTCCGATTTTTAATCGATTAATGGTTATTCAATAAATTTTCGGGCGAACCAAAATGATTTTCGATCCCCATAATATTACGTGGCGTAATATTATTGGCTAATAATTTACAATTTAAATTTAAATGGGAATGTTTCGAAATAAAAGTTTCAGGGTATTATAGTTAGACTATGGAATTCTCTAGGTACATTGGTATGCTAGCAATAGTGGGTCGGAATAAGAAGGAGGTCTTCAATTATATTGTTGATAAAGTTTGAAAAAGATTGTAGGGTTGGAAGGGTTGTCCTCTCTCTCGTGCCGACAAGGAGGTGCTCTTAAAGAATGTTATGTAAGCCATTCCAAATTATTTAATGATTGTCTTTCTTTTACCTATTCATATTTGTGATGCAATTGAAAAATCGATGAATAAATACTGGTGGCGTAACTCCATTGATAGTGACTCGGGTATTCACTAGCAGAGTTGGCAGAAGCTCGCTCGCACGAAGGATTGCGGTGGGTTGGGGTTCCGGCGGATACAGAAGGACAATTCATGTGTGAGGTCTATTATTTCATATTGGAAGGCTCTACTACAAGAGCAAACATCTTTTTCGGTTAGTTTTGTGAAACGGTCAGCGAATCGATGTGCTCATGGCCTAACCAGAGAAGCTGCTTATATGTCTGACTGTTTGGAGTAGGGTTCTTCTCCCCGTGACTTTATTTTTTATGCTTTGCACTTTGATCTTAGTAATATATAATCCAGTTTGCATTTTCAAAAAAAAAAGAAAAAAGAAAGAGGCTTATTTAAGGGAAGGAAAACAGGCTTTTGTTCCATTAATGTTTCATCTCGTAATATAACATTTCCCTTCATTATTCTCTTCCATACTTATATATACTTCTCAAAAGGTACGTATAAATAGAGCAAGAAATCTCATTTTAGTCATCGAAATTCAACTTAAAAAAATATAAGAATTTAGAAAGCACCTAATTGATCTTAAATTAAAATAAAGAATTTAATTGATAAAAATCTCAATTCATGAGATGGGCACACACAACAAGTTGTGGTGGAGATTTTATAAGCTAATCCTGTGTGGGATTGAAAATTTAAGGACATACCAATAGAAATGGGCTTCAGGTTTTCATCAATCAGTGGTCCTCAACGATATTTTTGTGTGGTCCTCGAGGATAATTGCGCGGCCATTATAGCACACAATTACTGCATGCTATTATAGCCACCGCCCCTTAGTCCCTGAGGGAGCTCCGCCCCGTTGATTACTGATCTTGCACTATATAAAAAAAATTCAATTGTCCAATTCACATGTCTCCACACATTATTTACGATGAAATGTATATGGAAATTGACTTGTTCTGATAAAAAGAACACATCCCGCTACTTAGAGTTACCTCTTTCTATAGTTAGGTTAAGTCATCCTCAGAGAAGTATTGTTTCAGATTTTAACCATTTATGAGAAAAATTTGAAAAAAAAACAAAGGTATGGTTATATCAATACATCTCAATAAACATTGAAAACGAAAGCAACCGAAAAAAAAAAATTGCCAACTTCTGTGAACTAACACAGAAATATCCTTTAATAAAATCTAAATTTGTAATGCTTGCATTGTATTTTTGTTTGGTTATTAATGAAGGAAAAGCATGTAGTGTTATAATGTCTGAAGATAACAGTGCCATTGTTAGATAATAGAAAATTACTCAAAAAAATGTATTAACTAACGTACAAAATGTTGATTGAAGTGATAAACAATCTCAATATCCGATTAAAATACAACTTCAATTTCTATGTGCACTTTTCTGGAAAGACAAAAAATCTTTACGCTCTAATTTCAAAACTTCAATTTCTAAATGCACTTTTCTAAGTGCACTTCAATTTTAAAATACAACTTCAATTTCTAAACGCACTTTTCGTATCAGCTGATAGCTGATTTGTATTTATATTCTATTTAGATTTTATTAACCTCATACAAATAATTACTAATAAAATTATATATTTTTTAAATTAATATTTTTGTAAACATTTTGTTATAATTATTTAAAATAATAATTTTCTATTAAACATGATTTTTAAGAAAACTTATATTTATATTTTTTTTATTTATATAATGCATTAAAAAAAATAAATTTTTGAGCTTAACAAATTTTCAAAAAAATTTTCGTTATACATCATAAATATAAAAATAACTGACCAATAACTAAACCAAATGGGTGAAATATGAAATTTCCCAATTAAAAAGAGCTAATGAACATTATCAAAATATAAATTATAATCCACCACTAAAATTTGAGACAAATGCAGCTCCAAATTTACAATACTAGTGACAATGTTCTTTCTGGCTCATGCCCCTGTCAGTTAGCAAATTTGCACTTGCTAGTTGGTAACGACCCTCTCAACATAGGGTGTTAAGCCTTAATCTCTTGGAGGGTTGTTCCTCTTTTGGAGAGGTTTTTTTTTTTTTTTTTTTTTTTTCTAAATTTGATGTATTCAATATTGAAATTAGTAGAATGTACCTGGTGTATGTAGGAGAAGAATAAGCATCTCAATATTTTCAAAACAAATATAATGATAAAATAGTAATTAAATATTTCAATGTTACACCTGCTAGTCCTTTTATGAAAGCATTAACTTAACACTTTACTCAAATAGCTACATTTTGCCAAATTCTCTGATGAAAAAAATAAAAAATCTACCGGTATCCAGTTATTACACAAATCCATAAAACTAATGGCAGCCCCTCGACACTCGGAGAGTCATTCAGAAGCAACATCTGTATCATCTGCCAAGTCCGGAACAAAAATTTCTGTTGGTTCAAGGCATCCTCTCAATGTGTCATGCCCAAGTTGTGCTCTTTCATTATCTCCGAATCCAAATATCTGCCCTTGGCTGGTGACTGCGACGGTGTGATACAGGCCTGTGCTGATCTGAGAAACTCGATATGCTCTCAAGCTATCGAGAATTCGGGGCCTCATCACTTTGTCAGACACTCCTCTATCTGGAAAACCAAGGCTACCAAAACCCATCCAACCAAAGCCATAAACACGGCCACCATCAACCAGAACAAAGGTTTTCCTTTTTCTTGCACAGACCTGAAAGATAATAATAAACAAAGCCATTGACGGGTCTCGCACAATACATAAACAGAGACAAGAATGAGTAAGGAAAAGATGATGTGAGTTATATTTCAGCTGATTTCATGATTGTTCTACAGCATCGTGGTTGCATTTCCTAATAAAATCACAGAAAAAGTTGTTGGACCTCTTGATACAAAGCTTAAAGAAATTTCTATCATTCCATGCAATCAGGCATAAGAGAAGTAGAAAAGCTTCAAGGACAAGCAAAAGCAAACCCCATAACTAGCAAGAATGCTTAGCATATTTTCTTGAGTATCCAAAATTAAAAATCACAAAAAAGTGAAACTGCTAACACATTTATGGCTCTAGTAATTTACAGTATAAACCAAATAACTATAATAACGCGGCAACAAGCATTTTAATCCCTCCCCAATTTATTACATGCTTTTCATTGTTGAGAAATGTTAAAATAGATGCACCAAGAGGGTGTTTTTATCTCACCATGAAAACTCCATAATCCATCATAAATAGGCATCCAACTGCCTTCATTTATCCTCGTCTTCATAAAAAATGTTGCCTCAATGTGCAATAATTTGTATGTCCTGAGCTATCATTATAGTACACTTGGAGTTAAACATTCAGTTCTTATCAGGTAGCTTTTTCACTTGCATCAGCAAGAGAATTTTGAGCAATATCACTAAGCCAACCTCAAACTCCAGCAGTGAATTCACTTAGGAGAAATCAAGCTCTAGTCTGAACTGGTAGTAATGACTTACATGTGGAAGGTCAATGGAAAAGCTTCAGAACAAGAATAATCCATGGAGTTTTCTCTTTACAGTTTAGTGGAAGAAAGGTCTTCCATATGTTATACAGAATAGGTAATTATTAGTTTTCTTTTAGTTTTAGATCAATTGTAATGTCAGGTTCATGGGTTTTAGTAGTTGACCAGTTAGTTTGAGCTTAATTGTCTCCTTTTCAAATAACAACTGTGGATTGGACTTAGAGGAATTATGACTTGGAATGATTGATACAGACATCAGTCACTGTCAAATAGGACTTGGGACCAATCACGGAAATATCTAGTGCATGCTTTCACAGGTAAGAACACATTTTGCACAAGTAAATTCTCTTCCTTGGAAGGAAGAAACAGGGGATAAAGATTAATAAATTCACTTCCAATGTAAACAATATCAGTATTTTGGGGGAATAAGGAAGCTACAAGAATCGAACTTCATATAGACACATCCTGCATATTCATTAGGTCCTAAGAGGGTTCTAGTTCTACCCCTCAATTAGAGTATTAGAGCTGACCATATGTGGCCTACAACTAAGATTAAAGTTAATGACAATCAAGTAGACTGAACGAACCTGCACAGCAAGGTGGCTCTTAAGGCTGTTCAAGGGTTCAGGAAGAGTCTTATCAATCTCATCTCCATGGCCAAGTGCACCACAGTAACCTTTTCCCCAAGTATATATCTACAATCGCCACAACAAAAAATTAAAGTTCTTGAAAGTGTTTAGCCAAAGAAAGTAAGGACTGAAAACAAAATCTTTAATGAAGAGACTAACAAATCCACTGGAATCAAGTGCCACTGCATGTTCATCTCCAGCAGACACACGAACCACATGAATTCCCTTTCTTCTGAAAGTCTGGATTGCACGAGGCAGAAACTCATTATGCTGCTCTCCATGGCCAAGACAGAAATTAGAACCAGAGCCAAAAGAGTAAACTGTCCCATTGTCAGTTACAGCTAAGACATAACTGGGACCAGCTGCAATTTGGACAACAGAGCCAACTCCCTCAAGTGCTTCGATGACTTTGGGTGTTGGTCGGTCCAGTGTGTCACCATGACCAAGCTGACCATGCGTGTTGGTCCCACAGCTGTATACATGGCCTTGTCTTGTGAGGAATACAGTAAAGTTCAACCCTGCAGCTACCTGAAACAAGTTTAGCACTCTAGCATTAATTATCAGTAGGTCTGACTCGTCTTCATTTCAGGAGAAGCATACTCCAGAAGCTAACTATATTAATGTCCCACAGTGAGAAGAAGACAGTGTAATACCCAACTTAAATTCTAAAATAAGAGCTTTGGCCACTTCATTTAGTAAAAATTTCAGAAATAATCATGAAATATGTTCTCAAAATGCTCAATACTTCACAAATGAGCAGAGTTCTTTATTACATGAAATGCTCAATACTTCATAAATGAGCAGAGTACTTTATTACATGAAAACTGCTCAATACTTCACAAATGAGCAGAGTACTTTATGACACGAAAAGATTTAACCATTACACTCATGATATATTTTTAAGATATTGCAGATGATCACTAAACCAATAACCAGATTGACAGTACCGAAACAATAATTGAATGCAGCAGTAGAACTCCTAACCTCCTTCAAATAAAGCAACAAATATCTGCACCATATATGCAGGAACAACTAAATACCGCATATCTGTTCTTATCTAACTCATAAACAATTTATTCTGGCAACATAAAATTACACTATATATAATAACATATAATGATATTTACCTGCTTACAAGCAACTCCCTTCAATGCCTCAACAAGTCTAGGCCTAAATATTGGGCGGCTTGTATCTTGATGACCACAGCAAAATGATGAATTATCTCCACATGTGAAAACCTGCATCAGTAGTTGACAACATTAGGTTCATATGAAAGAAAAACTTTTCCCCAAAACTACACTCAATTTTTTAAACCACGTGTAACACCGTCAGTCTATAAGGTTCATGTGAAGGTTCTTGGTTGCAATATGAAAATCTTTAAAGGAAAAAAAAGAAACAATAATATCAGTGCAACACCCTGGCCAGTAGGCTTGACAGTATGTGTTTAATCTCCCTACATGACAAAATCCTGAGTACACATGCGCCACTAGATCAATATTTCATATTTCATAGATGCGTAAAAAGAAAAAAAAAACACAAAACCAAGGCAATGCTATGAAGTTTAAGTCAGCACAATTAAATACATCTCCGTGACAAAAAGATTCATATATAGCCCCCCTCTTTGCAATGCTAAACACCAATAACCATGTCTATAAAACACTGGACTCAATCAAGGATGCTTTGTCAAGCTAAAGGCACAAGCAAGCCGAGCAGTTAGCCTAAAACTTAGTAATTAAAGCACAATTTCTGTTCAAATTACAAGGTTGTATTTGTGTTGAAGAAAAAGCATTTCACAGAAGTTCTCAAGCCAAGGTTGTGGTTGCATTCATTTCATCTTGTGAACCAAACATTGTGTTTTGTTTTGAATATGAAAATTAAGCCAGCAAGTTCCAAGCCTAATAAAATTAAAACTTCTAACTTATTTTGCATTTTCCATAACAACATAGTTTGCTTATAAATTTCAATGACACAGCATTCCTCTAACACTTAAGCAGCAGTACTTCAGTGACGAGTGGAATGCCTTAGATCCTCGCACAGCAAATGATTTTCCCCTTGCATGTGGGTTGGCAACCCCTTGTTGCTATTGGATGATATCATTCTCTTTGCTGCCTTTCTTATTTTCATTTTTCTTGGAATTTGGGGCTTCCAAGTTAAATAATACCTGAGAAATTATAGATGAGGACCCTCACTTTTCTCTTTAAAAATATTGAATTCATATTGGACAAAGACTCGTCACCTCAATTTATTTAGTGAGTTTTATTTTGGCCATTTTTAATTTTTACCAAGCATATATGTGTGCCCCTCACTACAGGTTGGCTTTGTTCATTTACACCATAGGTCAAGCACCATGTCCACATCAAACACATAGCTGTAAAAGCATACTCAATATTTTTATATTAGCCTTTTGACAAATATCAGATTAGTCTTCCGAAGCTATAGCAACCTAAAGCAACTACTAATAGGTTCAGAATATAGTATGTCCCTCATGAATATGAATGATTACAAACCTTTCCAGACTCCATGACAAAAGCTGCATGATTGTGGGAGGCTGAGACTTGAACCACACGAGCCAAATATGGGAAATTAATCCGATTAAATGCTACACATTGTGTTGTTTCAGGGCCATGTCCAAGAACACCACACAAGCTGGAACCACAAGAGTAGACAGATGAATTGCTGATCAGCAACGTGTGATACCTTCCAGTTGTAATCTGCATCTGCTGATTTGACCAAATGGAGGGGGGAAATTACAAATATGAGAACTTTTCTAGAATCATCAGAGAATGAAAGAGACAATTGCACAAACAATGAGAATACAATCACATGAACAAGAGAGCCATCACCGGAAATAAAAAACTATATTGCAAAGATGGAATGTAGCAAATAGTTTTTTATCATTCTTCAAAGGTAAATTGTGTCAATTACTCATAGGCAAATGAAAATTATGACTCAAGGCCTCTGAATAGGTTTTATATCGATAACAAATTGGGCCTGTTTCACAAGTGGAAGCACTGGCAAATGATATTCATCATCAGAATTCAAATAAGTGAATATTTCTTATTTTACTTGAATGATCATAATAAATATTCACAAATGCTAAGAATCATTTGCCCGATATGAATACTCCAAAAAGAAAAAAAAAATAAGGAAAGAAAGAAAGAAAGAAAAGAAAATATAGTATATTTGTTACTTTTTCATTGCTTTTGAGTTGCTTGATAACTAAAATTTGAATGATAAGCAAATGGTTTGGAGTAGTAGTACCTTGTATACTTAATAACTCTAACATATGCAATATGCAATTCATATTGCATTCAATTAATTAAATCAAAACATAAAAGCAAATATATAAAGAAATAGTACATTGCCTGCTGAAGTCTCGACCATGCTAGACGATTCCTCCACAGCCTGCAAGAATCTTAAGACCCGCTTCCAATTCCGTCCACACCGATCAAACAATTCTTTCTGAGCATTCCATCCCATCCCATTATAAACGCCAAGAGAAACACAAAGCTGAAATGCTGCAAAATCTACCATTGACTTGAACTTGTGAGGGTACAGCCCATGGCTCCCTCCAAAAGTTTTTGAAGTCAACTCTAAACAGACAAGATCAATGGCACTAAGCCTGCCTGTTGTCAATATTTCTAAAACCAAATGTGATGGTAAGTCCTCAATTGACACCAACCTATACCTATCTGCCATTTATATCAATTCTTCACTTTTCACCTCCACAGTTAAAACCCCCAAGTTTCTCACCCTCAAAGTTCAAATTCAAGGCTTAACCACAAAAATGAGCTCAAAAGCACAGAGGTACCGAAGACGTCAAATTTTCAGGCGAAATCTAAAGCAATTAAAGCCACTTATAAAGAAAACAACATCAGAGGGAAGGAAAATAGATGGGATGGAGTACAAGAAAGGGGGCCTAGATGAGAAATTCACAGGTTTTTGATTCAGTAATTGAAAATAAAACATCAGAAGGGACGATTCACACACAAAAAACCCAGGAAAATTATTGTAAATTTTGTCAAAACGTGGGACCTCACCTGCGAATGAAGTACAATTCAATCAGATTAGTACAAAAAGAAGAGTGAATTAATCAAAATTCGATAACTTGAAGGAATAGATAACGAAATGTGAGGTTATTTGAGATCATAACTCAGTTCAAACCAACAAAAAAGTATGAAGGGTTCTTACAATAAAGTAAGTAGGCAATTAGCGATAACTTACTAGGAAAAGAAACACAAGTGACGCTTTTCGGTGCCGATCTCAACTTTTTAAACCGAAATGCAGCAATTTAAGCTCAAAAGAAACAGTAAATTAGGAAATTATAGAGTGTAAAAAAAGAGAGACACCAAATAAGAGAAGAAAGTTTAGGGTTTTAGGTCTCTTTACAGCCGAATCCCCTTAGCTGTCATGCGTTCTCTCTCTAGACCTTTTGATTCAATTATGGCTTTTTCTCTCTCTAGAGAGATGAGGGAACTAGGGCACGAAATTGGGAAGAAAGGAAAAAGAATGTCCTTTGGTCAGTTTTTATATCTGGGATTCGACATGTTCTAGTTCACTGTTTTTCTACTTCGTTTGACACGTGGGTGTCGGTGATATTGCCACTGGGAAGCGTTTATAGGCTTTTGTGACTCGCGCAGCACTATTGGAGGAGCGAGAAAATGTGGATGCTTACCCTCCAATTGTGCGATCAGGTAGGTAACAGCTAGACGCGCTACGCGCTAACAAGCTGACAATGCCAAATGTAGCTAACTCGCATCTACAATGTGTTTGATTCTGATTGGTACATCTAGGCATGGCCACAGTTAGGTATATCAGTTAATTTAACCCTGTAGTAAATAAATGGATTCCGACAGTGATTTTAATATCCCCATCCAGTTCAGATTTGATAGGTCGGGCACATTTTACCCGTTTATTTTAAAGTCAAAATATAATTTATTTTATTTTGCCACCACCCACTTGCCATCTTATTTTATTTTTTAGTTTCATTATACCTAAATGTCTAGTGTTGAAAAATTAAAAATTACAACCATCGCAAATAATTATAATTTAGCAAGTATATTATCTAATAATGAAGTATTAATTTTGATGCTTTATTTAATATTATTGTCACTACAATAATATAATATTGAAATATAATTACAATATTTTAATTAATAGCTAGGATTATAATAATAATAAACTAATAGTAATTATTTTTACCATCAAAGACGTAGTTTTAATAGCTATATTGTTTTGGCTTAGAGTTGCATTTTATTGATACAAAGAAAATAAAACTCCTCTCAAACAACATCTTCTCCGTATTTTGCAATTCACTGGCTGCTCTCCTTCTACCCATCTCACAGTGTTGTTCTTTCTACAGCTTCTCGTTGCTTTCGTGCCCATGCTTGTTGCCTCGGCAACAATCTTGTTCTTCAACCGTAATGCCACTCTGAGGTTCCTCCATTTCCATCCTCGATTTTTTATTTTATTCTCAATTTATTTTTTTCTTTTTACTACATCTTATAATCAATCAATTAAAATGGCATGCAATTTATTAAATTATCAAATTTAAATATTGTCCTTTTTGTCCATCATAACATTATCTTATTTGAGAAATTCTAAAATTTATCCAATTTAAAACTTTTCGCTCTTCACATATTATGTGTTTATTATGAAAAAAATTAAAGATTTAAGTTTCACAAATTTAATTCTATAATTTTAAATATAACTAACCAAATTCTATTAAAAAATGTGAAATTTTAAAATAAATTATATAAACTTAAGCAATCCAAAACTTTATAATAAAGCTATATGTCTTCCAATTCTTATAAAATTATTATAAATTGTATTTTTAAAAATAAAAATAAATAAAATTCTTATTTTGAATTTATTATAAATTAAATATTCATTTACAAAGAAATATAATTTTCATTTATATATGAATTACATTTTGGATTCATTAATACTAAAGTTACAAAAAAATTCATTTAATTTTAATAAATCAGGCTTTCAAAGTTTTTAGAACATGGTTTCTTTGGGCCTGAAAATCTTATTAACGTCCAGCTGCCAGTACATAATATCGCAGTGCGCATTTCCAACAGGGCTGTAAATGAATCGAGCTTCAAGTTGAACTCGATTCTTGCATCCTAAAGCTCGAGCTCCACTTTTTCAAAGCTCGTTCAAGCTAAAATTTAAGCTCATATTTCGGTATGTTAAGAACTCAAATTTGAAATCAATGAATAGTTATTTTATTATCGAGAAGTTAGAGCCGAGTGCATGTTGTTAGAGTCCAGCTCCGGTTTATCCTTGCATTGAAAATCAACAAAATGATGATGAACAAAGCAAATAGGGAAAAATAAATAGTAATCCAACCATTTGTTTACACAACTGTATATGCTACAAACTGTTACACTCAGAATACAAACATGAGGTTTTTGAAATCAAGCTTCCAGACAAATTTTAAGAATACAAAATTTGGAAGCAGGAGTATTGAAGGGACATGAGTGAGCTACTGGTCTGGAATTTTGTCCTTCAAATATTTCAGAACAGCTTTTGTTCCTCTATCTAAAATTGTTCTTCGGATGCTGTAGAAAAAAAAAATTATATATATATATATATATATATATATAGAACTACAATAAGTACAGTGATACAAATGCCTGGGAGAACCAAAAGTTTAAACTAATCTCTTTTGCTTAGACCCTATTTGGTATAAAATAATTCTACAAAATTTTGTAGAATCCATTTGGAATTTCATGTTTTTTGCCTATTATTTCAGAAAGTTCAACTACCAAGTACCAAGATATCAAACTATCAAATGAAATTCATTCATGAAAACCATCTAATCAACTCAATTAAAATCAAGCTGTAACTTGAACTAGCAAATAAAGCCTTTTGTTATCATACCTTCTCAATGGATTTCCATCAAGTCTCAAGGCCTGTAGGCTTGGTTCAAGCAAGCCCTGAACAACAAAAAAGAAGGAAAAAAAAAAAATTATTCCACAATAGCACAACTCTATAATGTTAACATAGTTAATAAAGATAAATGCTTTAATAATTTACATTGCAAGTTCTAATGACAAAAAGTGCACAAAAAGCTAAAACCAAGAGGTTCTTGTACCAATTAACAAATGCTTGGAGAAAACAACTTTTTAGTTATCTATGACTATGACCCATAGCTATGGAATTGACAGTCACTATAGGAGAGACAATTCATGTATTATCTGTGGTTCATAACATTAAAATTGGGAGCTAAAGAAGGTCTGGTTCCTTTTTATACACAGCTTCTTTATATAATCTCATTAGCATGATATTTTTATTTTGCTACAAATAGACTAACATTCACAACCCCCAATCATACAAAAGGTGTTCATTAGGAATATGAAGATTATCACTATAATAACAGAGATTAACCTCATTCTGAAAAATGGTGATTTGAAATTATCAAACCAACCATCTCTTCTTTTCGTTTAAGTTGGAAAAGAGGTAGGGAAGTTTTTTTCAAACGAGAAATCTTATAACCCATGAATAGCGAAAGGATTTGGTATACTGACCAGCTCTGGTGGAAGTGCGGAAATATTATTGTCAGACAGGTCAAGCTCTGTAAGAGAAGTAAGATTTTTGAAACCCTGCGTGGAAAATTAACAAGCAGTGAAGCACCTGCAGGCTGGCAATCCAGGGTAAATGATTTTCTTTTACATCTCCAAAGAGGGAATGAAGGCATTTCATTTATTTCTAACATACAATTAAATAACTTACTAAAATAATTTTAAATTGGCTTAACAGAGAGAGAGAGAGAGACAGAAAGGAATTTGTATGCAGAAATCATGTAGCAGATGAATCATTTCCCATGCTTCTTATCTATCAGAATCGATGTCATGGCAAGCATGCCAACTTTAACCATTTATTAATTAATGGTTTCATATGCTGAATTTTTTATCCAGCAAATAAATATATTACCTCAGGGATTGATTGCAGAGAGTTTCGGCTCAAGTCAAGCATCTGCAATTGTTGTAAGCTCAATATATCTGACGGTACCTCATGAAGTTGAACTTGTCTGTCATGTTAAAACAGAAAAAGATAAATGAAATTTTGATATCCACAAAACTACTTTGCATGTCAAAGCATAAATAAATGCAGATAACGTCACACATATATTTATGAAACAATTATACATGTGTGCATGCCCCACCCACAATTACCAGCTGACTAACCTCAGGTAAAGCTCTTGCAAATGTGACAAGCTAGAAAATGCTGGATGCTCACAAAACAAAGCTGGATTACCGCTTAGATCCAGAATCTGAAGCTTTGAAAATGCTTGGAACCCATCTGATGGAATCTACAGGTCAAGTAAGATAAAATATACCCAATTGATCAGAGTAGAAATGCACATGTAAACACAAAGGGAAAACTTGAAATCCAGCACATGCAATAATGGATCAAGACAATAGGATGACCAGATCACTAAATGAAAACAGGCAGCATTACACAAAAGGATAAGTTCTGAGCTGCATCCACTGTTAAAAACCACAAGGTGTCTATAAACACAAAAGGAAAACTTGAAAACCACAAGATGTCTAACGTATGCAATCTTGACAAGACAAAAAGGGGAGAATGGGAAGAAGAATGAAGACCTAAGGAAACATCTTCGGAACCCAGACTAGCCGCAACATCATCTTAACTTTTTTAATGAAGGATTAACTTTTTCATGATCGATAACTCACAATTCTTACTTGGGCACAAACTGACTGGATATCAATTTTCTATCTCAATGCCCCTATATTAATGACATCAAAGATCGAAAGTTATCCTTGAAAAGTTGAGAAGAACATGATAGAAGGAAAATATCTACCAAAAAAAATTCTATAACGAATCCCTTAGTCATTTTATAAGAATCATAAATCAGGTGTCTTATACCTGTCTAAGTGGATTATTGTCCAGCTTCAAACATGCAAGATTAGAAAGTGATTTCAGAATTGCACCAGGCCACTCTTGGATCTTGTTCCTGGATAAAATCAAAGTCTGCAGATTTTCATAAATATGAATATAAATCAGTGATAGTTTACATGACATCTCCTATTGGTAGGCCATACTCTTACCCTTTTCAGCCTCCAGAGAGTTATTGGTTAGCCAAAAGGCACCAATGTAAGTAAAATAATATAGACTAATAACGGGAAATTGTTAATTACATGACATAAAATCAATTTTTTTCATCATGCAAAACAATCATAGATGGGAAATATTCAAATAATCTATGGCCTGGTAATACCAACAACCTCCCCACTCAAAGCATATGAAAAACATAGTTTCAATGTTCACGGTGCCAAGCACTAGTACCTAATCAAGATGTTCAAGATTAAACACGAGAACAGTAGATGTTAGCATCTATATGATTAACAGATTCTAGTTGACAGATCCTTCAAACATGTTATGCAATGTTATCTATCAAACCTATTTCTGCATTTCTTATACTTCATACCCATTATAAAAATTCCTGAAAATAAGATAAGAAACAAAAGGAAATGGACTGGCTCAAATCTTTATCATACTTGGGAAAAAGAAAAGTGTAAAAATACTAAAATACTAATATTTTTCATCTGAAATTCTAGTTTGAAATAAATACAGAAAATAAAATAAATTTACCTGGAGGGAAACACATGAAGAAAGTTGAACTGGAAGCTCTTGAATGGAATTCCTAGAGAGATCAACTTTTAAAACTTCACCCGACTCCCATACTTCTGATGGAACAGCACTCAAACCCAGCCCTTCCAGAGAAAGTTCCTGAAAGTACAAACATTAATTTAGCTAAAGAAATCAAATAAATAAGTTATAGACTAATTAGACAGAAAGAAAATTTAAGCCGTCTGCTAGGATTACCACATTATTTATGGGGAACAATGCACTTAACAGCATAGTAATATAATAAGATTTGTAGGCACCAGGCACCAGGCACCAGCCAGCTTAGCTAGAAACATCTCTTGGTATCAATACCAATGACATTAGAATCTATTTTATTCATGCCTGGATTGTGATGTCTAAGGGAAAGGAAAGACAAGGCTACCCCAACACATGCTGCAAATGCTTACAAAAAATGTTCCACATCTCGCATGTGGGAAGTGGGAGACTGATGTGTCATCCTTCTAAACAGAATTTAACAACCCAAATGCCTAATTAGCACATTTTAGAATAAACCCAAAGTAAGACAATATCATGTTTAAGAATCCACAATAAATTGGCTCCAAGTTATTTTATGCAGCAGATTACTAAGCCTCAATCCCAAACTAGTTGGGGTTGGCTACATGAATCCTTTGTTATCATTTCCATTCTAATCAATTAATAGCAAGAAATAATTAAAAAAAAAGCATAAACTAGGGAAACAAAGGATTTTGAAACTTAAAAAATTTTTAAAATCATTTGCTTTATTAACTAAAAAACAAGCATATGCCTTAAGCCTATACCAGTTTGGGTCAGATCTGGTCATTCAGATTCAAGTTGGATGTAGAACAAAATTACATACAAAATTAGCTAAGAGAACAGCCTCTGAAGAGAAACCCAGTATATAGAAGAAATTAGTTGATTGCATTGACCAGATCACAAGTGCACATAAACGGTCAAAATTTCAACTGTCAATTTCAAGCTCAAAGCTTCTAAGTAAGCCTAATCTAAAATATTATTAAAAAAAATCTAAAAAAAAGGTCGATGAAATTAAAAATGAAGGGTACCTTTGAACTAACAGATAATCGAGCTGCCTTGGAAATAACTTCCTCCTTTGCTGGAGTAGTAGCTTCAGAATCTATATGAGAAGGATAATTACTTTTAAGTTATTTATAGATGTAAATCATGTGCATCTAGTAGTGGGAAAAAATCAGTACTTTAACAACAACAGAATGAATGAAGGAAAAAACATGGGAGAAGGCAACAAACTTAGAAATGAATTATTAATCATGCAAATGGGTAAAAAAAAATATACTAGCATACCTTCACCTTCAGAAAGTCTACTTCGAAGATACTTCAATAAAGCAGGGGTAGGTCCAGAAACCAATGAGCTGGCAAAGCAGAAAGTCTCATTTAATGAACTTGTATGAATAAGCATGGGGATTCATGCAGAATAAAGCTATGGTCCTCACCTTCGTATAGTTCGTAATGGATTGCCAGTAAGCAGCAATTTTCGTAGGGTAGTCATCTTGCCTGTACAATGAATGAGAGGTGTTCTGGTTTTTTTTTTATTGTAAATAATCAACAAGTTTAACTCCTCACAGCTCAACAAGCAAAGTGAAAACTAAAGAAAGGAAAGCATGATAGAGTTGCAAATGGACCATTAGATCAGGGTTATATTTGCATCCTTTAGCAATAAAACTAGATATTTCACGTTTGAGAATAAGTAAAATGATCATGATCATTAGAAGAGTCAAGGAGTAAATTCTGTATGCTGTATTCCCTCATTTCACACAAGGACAGTTGCTTTTCAGGTCATTTCAATCCCTCCAAGCATCTCAGTACATGGAGATAGAAAATGGTCGTCCCCTGATTATGTTTCATTTTTGGAATTCTAATACCATGGAACACAACATCTAATGATAAGCATGCACTATAGGGTTCAATGTTTTCTTGGCCACGATAGAAATTGACCCCGATGATTTTTTTTAGCCCAATGGATTAATCCCCTTTCGTCCACATAGACTAATTAAAAACTATTCCTTCATATGCTCCAACATTTGTGAAACACATGCAAAATTTCTTAGACTATAGCATCCAATCCATAGAGAACTGATTCAATTTCATATCAATCTATAATTTGCTAAGTTTACCAATTTCTGAGGGCAGTCCACTCAATGAATTATTTGAAAGATCCAGGACAGAAAGACGTAATTTGCATGCTTCCGCAGGGAACTCCTTCAGCTGCACACAGTATAAAGTAATTAGTAAGCAGGCCATAATTTAGTGACCAACACCTAGAGTCTGAGCTAATACTGAATGCAATCACACCACATGATAGTGCAATTAACTTTGTTTTGAAATGTTTCTGCAGAAACCAATTAATGAGACAAGACAAGAAACAAGACTATTGTCCATAGAACACTCTTAGATGACTAATGCAAATAAATCTTCTTAACAATTACTGTGAAAAAAGGGTTCGAAAACACAAAATTCAGGTACCAAAAACTGATAAAAGATGTTAATTCAGAATGGAACTTCATGTCAAATGAAGTTGAACCATTGTGCTCTAACCTATCTCAATAACCAAATATAGAGGGAAAGTCTTTTTTATTATATTAGGGCAAATTACAATAAAGCACACCTGGTTTGAGTGTAGATCTAGTGTTGCTAGGCGACAAAGTTCTCCCATCTCAGCAGGTAAAGTAGACAGTGAATTGTTCCTGAAAAGAGGTCACAAATGCAAGATGAATTTCAAAAGTGAACTTTTTAAGTAAGATACAATATCCACATACTCCAAATATCCCAAATAACTCAAATGTATTATTTAAAAATGGGTGAGAATAAGACCCCATATAAAATTCCATAACGGAAGTGCAGCCTCTTATTGATGGCGGAATGGATGAAATTTCTGCAAAACACAGATACAGGCAACTTATTATGATTATTTAACAAAATGAGGATATTGAGCAAGGAAACACAAGGTTAATACTCACTGTTCTGATGAAGGTCAAGACGAATGAGTCGTGAAAGGCTTCCAAGGTTATCCGGTATACCAGTCAGCAAGTTCTTTGCTGCACAGATTGTAACAATGAAAATATTTTTAGATTTCCACATATGTAAAACATAGAAATTTGGTACTGTCATCAGAGAACCAACTCAACAGCTACCAGAGGGAATTACACGCATTAAGTTCTGTAAGCATGGTCCATGATACCATCAAATTCCCTGACAAAGTTCTTAGCTTGTTTCCCTGGCATAGGTAGAAGGTTCATTATGATACAAGAGGCGATTTTACCTGAATATATATTTAGGTTCCCAAACAAAAAACTAAACCGCCATCATTGAGTAACAAAGAAGACAAATCTTGCTAATACCTCCACTTCTACTTTTGTCAATTTTGAACATCTTGCTATATCTTCAGGCAAGTTGGTGATACTATTGTTTGATGCCTGTGGAAAAAGTAGCACAAGCAAGTTTTCATAAGAGATCAGATACTTAAAAATGTTTGAATCCTGATCTCCTGAAAAGAATATTTAAGCATCATACAGTGTAAAAACTAGGTTGTAAACAAGCCCCAATAAGAGATGCTTCTTCACTCCTAATTTACAAAAACCATAAATATGTTCTTTTCTTTCCTTTGCCTTACAACTAACCCAATTAAAGATCAATTAAAAAAAACTATTAGAAGTATGTGTTAGATAATGTAATATTAATCACAAATCTTTGACTTTAAAAACATGAACTTACCAGCTAGCACATTTACTTCTATACACGCAACAATGATATTGGAATTAGTAAATTACCACCTTATGTGTGATTACCCAATGAGTCAATAGGTAATGTAGTTGTCTAAAGATAAGGAACTGTACGTATCTATTAAATGCATGGGTTTTACAAATTACAAACACCTCTCATTTAGCAGCATCAAGAGACTCAGGTTCAAACGGTACAACATTGACCATTATAAGAACCTGATGCTAACAATAGAAAGTTGTAGGTTGAGTCAGATTTACAAATTGAGATACATAGCCATCATTTGTCATGGTAAGCATTACCTTCAATTCAGACAAATCTAAACATCTTCCAAGTGAACTTGGGAGTTCCTTAAGCTGATTGCTCGAACAATCAAACCTAGAATGCACACACACATGCACAAAGACAAATCAAACAAAAGATTAGAATTCAATGAGATATTGATGGTCAAATGGAGATACTAGACCAGAAGTAGTTTTCACATGAACTAAATCAACAAGTTTAATGACCACTATTAGAATGTGACAGAAATTAATCATTTTCACAATTTCACTTACATATCTTCCATGATCTTAGCATAGCCGACTTCAATGGTCTCAAAAGATGGAGTTATAGTACCTAGAAAATATGTTTACATGTAAGTCTTAACTCTTAAGTATTTTGGTTTTCTTAAATAATTTGGTCTTCGTTTGGTCATCACACATCTTAAAAACTCGACTTTGGGTTAGACGTGATAAACAGAAAACACAAGAATTTCTTTCTGTTTATTTCAACTTGATATCTGACACGGCTAATTGAGAATGATTCTCAATCATTTATAGATAACACAAAACTTAGATGCTTGGCCATGAATTCTTCAATTAGGCATTTGCAATCAGAAAAATGTTATTGTCAAACTCAAGTGATACAAGGCATGATGCAGATTTAAGTCTTACTGTAGCCGCATTATGGATAAATGCTGAAGGTTAGTCGGGTAAAAAATGTCTGGCCAAAGATTGGCTTTGGAAGAGTGTGATTGCTTGCAACAAGGAACAAAATTGATGCACTACCAGGGAAAAGTGAGTTCATTCAAAATGAAGGAATTAGAGGCCAAAATTAAGTACACATAAAAGACAGAGAACCAGATTTCATTTGGAAGTTACACCTTTGCTCTCTTAGTTTTAAGACAAAAATAATTAACCAAGTGTGAAGTATTACAAGCTATTGGTTAAGACACCTATGTCCAAAACTACCATTTTCTTTTCTTTTCTTTCTTGATATAAAATTCTTTTAGGATACGAAATTTGAACAAGGTAAAAAATAAATGCATGGGCACGTGCATGCACATAAACACACAATAATTTAAGGGGGAGAAAAGCATACAAAGATCTTCAAATGTACACTGTCAGTCAAATGGCCAACAATGCCATCATAAAAATTGAAGTGGCAACACTGAGCAAAAGAAGTGCAATTAAAATTGAAACAGAATAAGGATTTTCAGTAGAAGCCTACTTGACAAGAGAAGTTGCTGATCCAATTTCCTCAGGCACTTGTTGTATCATATTAAATGACACATCCAATGATTTAAGCAAGGGAAGCCTGTTAAATAAAAGAGAAATCCCACATTAAGCATCAAACACATAAAGTAAGGAACCAAAAAAAATGAGAAAGGAGAGTTACAGGGTGGAAGCAGCCAATATAAAGAAGCTAAAAAACTCACTCTCCAATTGCAGCTGGAAGGGCAGTGAGTCTGTTGTTGCTAACATTTAAAACAACAAGTTGAGGTAAATTCTTCAGGTCTTCCTTTATCAATTCAATATTATTATGGGCCAAAATTAGCTTTTGCAGCTCCACAGCCTACAATTACCATTAAGCAATAACAAGTTACCAACCATATCTCCAGTTCCATTATAGATCCAACTTATAATAATTAAAATAATAAAAAAAATTACCTCCCACCACTTCTCACCCTCTCCAACCGCATCCAAACTTCTATATACCTCATCGGGCACATCCCTAAAGATCGAAACCCATCAATAAAAGAAAAATTACCATTAACTATCAGAATTAGAAACAAATTTTCAATTTTAGTAGCTTAGATTCAATCACATTTATTCATTTTGTCATTCTCGAAGAATGCGACATTAAAAAGTAGTTTTAATGAACTTGCCTTAAACAGCGATTAGAGAGGTTAAGAGAACCAGATGCTCGTGCAGCTTTCAAGACCCGATCCATTCCTTATGTTTATTTGACATGTACAGATCTGCTCTGCTCTTGCGGATGTAAATGAAAGGATAAATTTTCAGTTGTTATAACTTGCAGCAAGAAGATCAGAAGTCGCTGTCCAGTGCGGTTATCTAGTGGACAATTATAAAAAAAATACTAGTATGAATAATTTATTAAATTAAAAATAAATAGTTTCAACGGCAGCGTTTCTTCCATTTGTTTTTCAAGACAAGATAGTGAAAAATAGGGGCGGATATAGAAAATTTAATTCATGTGGGTCATATCTACAATTAATAATTCAATGGAGATAAAAGGTAAAGATGCAATGGAGTAAATTCAAATTAATGTAAGTACAAAATCTATAAATTAAAATGTAAAAAACCAGTCAGAGTTGCTTAACACATGGGTCTTGCCTTCCCTTCTCCGATAGTTTTGCAATTTGTTTTCTTTTTCTGCTCTTTCTCTTTTCCCTTTTCATTCGAAAAATAATAAAGTCTATAATATCCTAACATATTTGTAATTCTTAATATTATTATTAATAAATTAAATTAAAAAAAAAACTTAATTCAAACTAGAAAAGCAATGTGTGACTAAGCCGATGTCTGTCATTTGTTTAATTTAATTGTCATTTAATCAAATAAATATATTTTGAATCCAAATGAGGTAGCTCAGTAGCATAGAGCACTCGATCATTATGAGTTCGATTCTCTATAATACAAATTCTTTCGGATCAGTCCCTTTATCTCCGTGAATTAGTGAAAATTAATTAAATTTATAAACAAGGGGCCTGAAACGGGGTCTTAATACCTCATGCAAATAGTTCATTGAGGCTTCTATTTACTAAAAGCTGCTACTTAAAATTTTTACTAAATAATTTAAATACAAATTATTTATTATATTTAGGTAATTCATTGATTTTATCATTAGAACTCCATAAATTAAATGAAAAATTATTATCACACCATTATTTTGGTAATTTTTTAAAATTTTGTGAACTTTTATAATATATATAATATAAAAGATAAATAAATATATATATGAAGTGTTTTAAGAACAAGACTGATTAATGAAGATAGGGGTTCACCGAACTAAAGAAAATCGACTTGATTCAATACTGTAGAACCGAATTTTTATATATAATATTTTTAAATATATTTATTAAATAGAATTTAAAATATAGGTTAAAAAAAATTTTTGAACTCAAATAAAAAAATTTCAAATTTGGGTTTAAAAAAAATAAAAATTAGCAAAAAATTAAAAAAATAAAATATGAATAAATTTAAACCTAAAAAATTTAATTATCGTAAAATATATTATTATTTTTTATTTAATTAATATATTAGTATTTGGGTTTATAAATAAAAAAGTTCAAAAATTAAAAAATTAGTGGACTTATTTTTTAAGAGGCGCAGATTAAAAAAAGCCTTTGCAATTTTTGAAAATACTCAAAAATTGAATTAAATCGGTTTTTTATCAGTCTAATTCAACGGTTTTTATCTAATTTTTATTAGTTTAGTTCGGTTTTCTGAACACCCGATTTTCAATACAATTCAAATCAGACCATAGCTCAGCTTTTGGTCGAACCAATCGGTTCGGTCTGGTCTAATTTTTAAACCTATGGTTATCACGATTCAAAACCGTGGACCGGACCGGCACTAGAACCTAGGTAAACTTAAAGCCCCCGAGACCCGTAGTAAGCCTAAACTATAACATTTCATCTTTATTGTCATCTAATTCTAAAAATAGTAAACCCATATATTATGACATTATTCAATAAATAGTTAACATCATTTCTGGCCTAGCTTCAATATCATATATATAATTCACAGCTCGGGTCCGTACCCATTTAATAAAAATATATCTTCATATAAACATTTATTTGTCATAATATGGTCAAACTATTTCTAATATATAGTTTCCAAAATTTTCAAAAAAATACTCCACATGTTATTTATAATCATACAATGACTTTATATAATCAAATATCAATTTATCATCCTAACTGCGGAACCGAATAAAAATACTCGAAATAGCTTAAGTCAAGAAATAATTCATACTAACATTTTTAAGGTTTAGGACAATCGCTAATTCTCTGCGGAAAAGGAAGCAGAATTTTATAAATCAGCAATACTTTTATTCCCTGAAAAATGTTTATGAATGGGGGTGAGTTTCACTAAACTCAGTGAATAATAATAAATAATGCAAACTCACACATTTAAGCAGCATGCTTTCACAATATGTATAAAACGGGCATATTTCACAAGCACGTGTCATATATCAGCACTTTCAAATAAATCACATTCAGATTTTCACAATATATGAAAATTGATCAGTAGTGTCACAAATCCACCCACCGGCCCTTGGCCTATTTTTCTCATTCTCATATATATATATATATATATATATATATATATATATATATATATATATATATATATATATATATCAGGGAGTCGATCCCCTACACCTGGCTAATGGTCTCATAGTGACCTACGTCGTTCCAATTTTCACTCAAATACAAAGCACATCATTATCACATTACAAATATCCAATAAATTTAATCAATGCAACATATGAATATAATCAAGAGCGAGATTTGTATATTATTATAGAGTGAGAATATTATATATATAAGATGAATGATATTAATAATATAATAACAATGAAATTTTAGAAATGAATACTGATTATATAACAATGAGAATAGAAAATGAATACTGATTATTTAGAATAATATATGGAGTGTGATATGCATATGAAATGCACGTATGCAAGATGGTGTGCACCATTTATTATTACTTACAGTGACTGCAAAATAATTCAGGTATGTTTTGGTTCTGACTTGGAGGAGCAGTAGAGGAATTCGGTCAATCTAAGAAACACGTATAATAGAAAAAATGATATCAGGTAAATGCTCCTTTAACTAAAAATTTAAAGAATTAATTTAATAACCTATCTGCTTATTCCAACTCTTATTAAAGCAGCATTTCTACAGAATTATAGCTGTCTACTTATTTTTAATATAACTTAACTTCCTAAGATAGTAATCCCATTTATATTAAACAATTATAATAACTCTTTAATTTAATACTTTAATTTCTTAATTCTAGTGTCTTCAAAATATATTTATACTTCTATTTATAATTTAACACTAACAATATTTCTCTTAATAATATAATTTATTATTTAATTTATTTAAATCAAAATTCCCCAATAATTTTACCATAATATTCACTATAACTCATTCTCCATTTAATCAAACTTCAATAATCAATCTAACTCTAAAATTATCATATTTAACTCGATTTCATTAATCATCAGCTTTTAACTATTAATTTTATTCCTATAGAAGATACCAATGCATATATTTAAATTCACTAATTATTCGTTAATAATAATTTTAACCAATTAAAATCCTCAAATGTATTTTGTTAGCAATTTCACCAAATATTTATTTTCAACCCGAATTTACCTTAAACTCAATATTTCATATAATAAAACTTATTTCACCAAAATTCAATTTAATGCCCGAAATAATAATTTAATTATCTAAAAACCATTAATAATATCTATCAACCTTTAGTTAACTAATTCATATCCTTTAAATTCGGTTTATTAAAAATTCGTATTAACCTAATTTAATCCATAATCGATCAAATTCTCAAAACACCATTATTAATAATATCCTACATAATATTTCAACCTTATAAATAAAATCCATTTTTTTCTTATTAATTCCTTTAATCACCCAAATAATTAGTTTTACTCTTTAATATACTCCTTTTATTAAAAATCCTTCAAATATGCAACATTATTCCTTAATAAAGTAATTTTCATAATTTTGAAATCTTAACACTAACTAATTTAATTCCACGACTAATTTAATTTACTAACTCTCAAAATTAATTAAAATCCTTTAATGAATTTATTTACCAAATCCTCAATTAATCATCAATTACATAATTAATTAATTAATCAAAAATACTAAAATTAATTAATAACCAATAATCAATAATTCACCAAAATTCTAATAATATACCTTCTAAAATATAATAAAATCAACCAAAATAATAAATCAACCTCCTATAAATAATTAACCACTATAATTACTCAATTTAACTAATTAACTACCAATATCATCCCTGAAAATAATTAAATCCACCAATAATATAAAATCAACAAATAATCCATCAACCACCTAATTAATAAAACTAATCAATCAAAATATCAAAATTAATAATTAATATCCTAAAATCAAATTAACCTCCTTAATCAACATAATTCCAACTAAAATTAATAAATCTCAACCTATAACTAAATAATCAATTAACTACCACAATTCTATCCATATACCACAAAATCAACTAAATAATAAATCAATTTCCACAAATACTCTATTTAACTATTTTCTCAATCAAAATACTAAAAATTAATTAATCAATCATCTAACAATATAATAAAATTAAATAATCAAAATACTAACAATTAACCACAAATACATAAAAATCCAACCAAACAATTGTTCAAAATCCTAAAATCAATCAATTTTCACAATACTCTAATTAACTAATTAATTATTGAATATTAACTAATTAATCAAATAAATTCTGTAAATGGTAAAATTAATACCAAATTCAATTATCACAGTCCCAAAATCATAATCGGATCGCATGAGAGGAGATGGGTGGCCGGAATTAGCAAGCTGAGCTTGTTGTGGTGCTAGGACGGTGGCTGGCAGGAGAGGAGCAGCTGGAGGTGCAGCTGGGTCTGCTGGTTCGCGTGTCATAGGGAGAAGGGAGGAGCTGGTCGGGTCTGAGGCAGCGTTGCTGGTGGTGCTGCAACGGTGGAGCTGCTATGGCCGGCCTGACGTGGTGCTAGTGGTCTTTGCGCAGAGAGAGAGAGCTAGCTAGAGAGAGATGGAGACAATGAGAGGAAGAGGGAAGAGAAGAGGAGAGAGAAACTGAGAGAGAGAGGGCTGGTCTGTGGTTACTGGCGGAGAGAGAGGCTGCTGACTGAGAGGGAAGAAAGAAAGAAAGGAAATGGAGGAGGAGAAGGAGGTGTCGATGGAGAATGAAGAAGAAGACCAAAAATAAAAAGAAAGAAATGGAAAAGAAAGATAAGAAAGATAAGAAAGAAAGAAAAAGAAAAAAAGAAAAGTTAAATTATTAGAAACAAACAAACTATCCGATGATAATTTGTCGGGGAGAAAAAAATAATAATGCACAGTGATTATCAAAAATATAATACCCCGAAATTTTTATTTCGAAACATTCCCAATTAAATTTAAATTGTAAATTATTAGCCAATAATATTACGCCACGTAATATTATGGGGATCGAAAATCATTTTGGTTCGCCCGAAAATTTATTGAATAACCATTAATCGATTAAAATCGGACCAATATTTCTTTAATTGGACCAAATTAGTTTAAATTAGACCCGAATCGGATATTTTTGAAAAACACTGTGCGTCACTATTCTTTTCTCCCCGGCAACTTACCTTGGACGGTTTGTTTTTATTTAATAATTAAAAA
>CANUEX010020389.1:0-13365 GCA_948099535.1 Jatropha multifida
CTGTCCAACAATTTGCCAATGTCCCCTTAATTTCATAGAAAAACCCATACACCCCCTTTTTTTGGTTTCCTCTCCTTTTTAAAGTTTTTTTTATTGGTTATTCATTCACCCCCCCCCCCCCCTCACTCTCTCGCTCTCTCCCTCCCTTGATCTGTCCTCCAGCTCGGTGGCGATCAGTGAACCAAGCTCCCCACCACCACCACCATTGTTATTGTACAAGCAAATCAAAATTGGCAGGTCATTTTTTTGATAATTTATCCCTTCAGCATGTGGGAAGAGAAATGAAGAAACAAAGGTTCATATTTAATTAAATCATCTTAAAGTTAGCTTTTATTTTAATTTTAGGTAGCCATTTTCTGTGCACTTGCAATCCAATTTCTTGAAAGCAACTCACTAGAATTTTTTGCAGGACGGTTTATGAATAAGACTCTTTCTAATATATATTAACCAATACTCTTTTCGATCTTTATTTTTTCTTTGTTTGATTGGTCTCTGTTATCAGTTCTTCGAATTCTCCAAAATGAGGGCAAAACGAAGTCTCACCGCCTCACTTAACAATGCAATGCCTTTTCCACCATCGTCAGCCCATACCCATACCCAAGGAAGCTTAAGATACTCCCTCACGTATTATATCCTCCGAACTAACGAATTAAAATCAAGGTGGAGAGAGCCAGAACCACTGTCAGCACAACCATCTTGACCACCACCAGCACCTCGTTCTTGCGGAAACGACAACGGCGGTGTATAAATACTGTATTTTTCAACCAGACAAGCTCAGTAAGGTGAGTATGGAGGCATTTAAAAATTAATCACAAAATAATGATTTCTTTCGCTTGGGTTACTGTTATACACTCTTCCTATCTGTAAGTAACATTACAATTTTTTTTTTTTTACATTATAGTTAATTTTTAAATTGTCTATTTATTTTTATTAAATTTTATTTTATCTTCAATGGCCTTCGTTAAGTCTTATTTATCATTTCAATATAATAATTGGTTATTTATTATTTAAGATTAACAAATAATAAAAAAGATATATAAATAAAATTGTCATTTAATCATAATAATTGTTATTTTTTAATCTATATGGAAGTAGAAAGTAGATTATTTTGTAAGACGGAATATTTTATGGATCTCACAATATATGTGTGTTTTAATCTTTTTTTTATATAAAATTAATAGAAAAGTGCCAATTTTTAGACGGAAACACCGTATAGTTTGATTCCATCAAACCTCATGGACGCCATAATAATTTACCAAAATACATGATGAAGTTGATAATTTGATCAAAATTGAGAGAAGAAATAATAACTTTCCCATATCAGTTCCCATATGAATGGTTTTTACGTTTATGACATTGCTTGAAAAATAATTTTTTTATTTTTGTGGGTGGTCCACGTATTTGGGCCGGAATGTGCTAAAGTTCTCTTTTATGTTGTACTATAAAATGGAAACTATAGGCCTCAGCATACAATTTGGGAAGCATTTTTATATCTCCTTGTGACTTTACATCGACTTGAAAAGATTTTCTCATGTGTCAACTGGAACACAAAATTACATGTATATGGAAAATTTCACGGTGGTCGGAAATAATATTTCTCTAGCAGAGGTGTTTACTGTAAACTGTAAAACTGAACCAGATCAAATGAAAGTAGATAATTTAGTTCAGTCTTGATTACTAAGGTATGTTCACAAATATTAGATGTTTTAGTAGTTGTTAGTTATTGTAATAATTGTTAGGTATTAATTTTTAACTTGTAGCTATTTAATATAATAATTTAAATTAAAAATATTCGGTAAAAATACTTGTTTAACTAATTGTTTGACTTAAAATCACAAAAAGAACATTAATTATTTAATTAATTGAATTCGGAGGAAAAATAATAGATATATTTATAAAAAAAATTTAATTAAAAGCTAAACGACAAAAGATAGAAGTTAAATGTTAGACTGTTTTAACGTTTCATAAAAAGATGTCTCAATTCCTAAAAGTTATTATAAAAATTATATTAATGAATGCCTATAATTAATAGAGATAGATGGTTTTGATTTGTTCAAAACGCTAAAAATTAACTTTAAATTTGTTGTTAAATAAAACCTAGGAAAAAAACGGTTTGGTTTGTAAAGTTAAAAAAATAAGTTTATGGTTTAATTTCAGTTTTGATTGTGAAATCTAATTTCATTTATATATATATATATATATATATATATGTATAAATTAAAATTTAGAAATAAAAAATCAAAATATCATTTAGTAATTTAATTAGCTATAGTAGCCTACCATCTAAAGTGGTGGCTTAATGGTAAAAGTTTTGTCGTCTGTCTATTTGATGAAAGTTCCTTAATAGGCATATCGGTCACATTTAATGTCTAAATAATGACTCTATTGTCGATGAGCTTAGACTTTCTCAGGCAAAATTCGTATTATTATGGGCTGAAGATTGCAATTTTATGATATTGTAAAAAGGGCAGAGTCTCCCATCAATACTCAAAATATTATGCACCTTATAAAAATGAGTGTCATAAATCGGAATGTCAACACTTTAACTGGTGGCGTGAGCATAAAGAAACAATAATTAACATACTTAATAGTTTTTTTTTTGTTAAAAAAAAATGCCAAGGCATCACATGGGCATTATAAAATGTTGTTCATAATGAATGTCATCTGATTTGACAAAATACAACCAAAGCTTTGGTTTCGACAATGAGAAAGCTTCTGCTTTCATTCCTACACTATGTTTGGATTTGTGGAAAATGGGAGAGGAAAGAATATTGAGAAGAAAAATAGTGCTGCCAATTTTCTTTCCTTCACTTATTTGCAAATGAAGAAAATATGAGAAAAAAGGAAATATAGAAGAAAATAAATCATGGGATGTATTTTATTGAATTGAAGGTTAATTAAACTCATAATTTTACTATTCATAAATTATTTTCCCTCTTTATTTCTCTCTCAAATAACCAAACATCAAGAAGAAAAATTCTTTTATTTTTTTCCTTTTTATTTTCCTTTCATATTTTCTTTCCTCCCTAAATTGTTATCCAATCATACTATCAGTTCACATCCGCCGTTTCATTATTATGCTTTTCTTCTTGAAGAATACTCTTCTCCTTTCTTGAAGAATACCCCTCTCCCATGCTCAGTTCATATTCATGTTAAGGTAACATCAAACAAACTTTCTAAGTAACAGAAATGTAAATATATAAGCAAGGACATTATCATCATTACATTAGCAAACAACTATGTAATGTCTTGAAGAAAGAAACCAAACATCATAGC
Source organism: Jatropha multifida (assembly GCA_948099535.1). NCBI lineage: Eukaryota > Viridiplantae > Streptophyta > Magnoliopsida > Malpighiales > Euphorbiaceae > Jatropha > Jatropha multifida. The sequence continues at coordinate 3,277 of CANUEX010020389.1, forward strand.
GCTTCTAATCTAGCTATGTCATTATTCAACATTTATAACATTGCATTACGTTTAATCCCCACATATCTCACACCGTAGAGTGTAAAGATTTTTGACTTTTTAATAAAATTAATAAAATGCACTTTCCATGGGCTAAACTTATGTTTTCACTTTTACGGTGATCAAGGACGTTTATCACCTTAACTGATACTTTGTTGGTAAAGATAATGTTTTTAATATAACTGATTTTTGTTATATTGATTTGATTATGTTTAAGTTCACAATGTCACCTCCACTGGCAAGCATGAAAATTTCAGTTTGCATCAGAAACTCTCATTTCCAAATTACAACACATGTTTTGATGACACCTGGAAAATCAAAATTACTCCCATTAGAGGGCTATAGTAGGTGTATACAGCTGAACATACACTGTAACAACCTACAGATTTTGATCACCGCAACACAAATTAAATAAACATTGACTGCAAAAGGATCAAACTCACAGAGAACAAGACCCATTAAAAAAAAACTACTTCCTTTCAGTTAGAAGTTTGAATATTTTTATGTTCAGGTACGATAATTGTGTAGAGGCTATAATTCAGAAAGGGTGAAATTAAGCCCAAAATAAAAATCATAAACATATACTTTGCATCTATCCGTCGAATGCGCTTGGGTTCTCCATGCAGCTATTTTATGAGCTGGCTCTATGCCTAACCGGCAGTTTGGGTTAACCACATCAATGGAGGACAAAATGGTATTTTCACCTTTTGTTGCCAACGTCGTATTATTTTCCCCAAGGATAAACTATCAAGAAACCAGAGGCTTAAGTTATACAAACTCCAATGGACAACACAACAGAAGCGAAGTATGATCTCAGCGAAAGCGATGCCGTTAGAAACGCTGCTATGATCAATTCTTTTTGTGAGATCACCTCCTCTTCCAAAGAAGAAGCCCTGTTCTTCCTAGAGAGTCATCAATTTAATCTCGACTCTGCCGTCTCTACTTTCCTAGACAACAACTGTAGTAATAATCATATCGATCCTTCCTTAATTCCTCTTCCAATTGCTCCCCCCAATCGCGCCGGTAACTCATCCTCTCCTTCTTCGACGCCGTCAGAGTCTCAGTCTCCTAATTACTCTCCTTCGCAGTCTCCTTCACGCTCTCGCTCTCGCTCTCCTTCTCCAGCTCCATCTCGAGCCCCGTACCGGCTACGATCGAGTGGGAAGAAACCAGCTAGGGCCGCTACCGGTGGTCGGAGTAGAAAGAGTGGAGGAATCCGTACACTTTCTGATCTGAATCGGGAGCCTGAGGTTAGGTCGGGGAGTGACGATGACGACGATGATTATGAGCCACAGCAGTATTACACTGGTGGCGAGAAAAGGTAACTTTCTTGCTAAATTTTTATTAACAAAAGAATTTGTCTAATTGTTCGATTTATATACACGTCCAAGCAATATTCAATTGGAGTATTTGTTGTTGGCATTGCGTCTTTGATGTTTGATAAAGCTTAAATTACAGTAAATTCATTCAAATGCGAATAGTTTTAATCTAAAAAAACCGATAACAAGCTTTTTTGTTAGGAGAATTCCTCTGAAGGATAGATTAATCCCATTGTTGTAGTCTTTCAGTTGCCCTAATGAGCCGAATGCCAATTGCATTTTTTCTTGTAACATGATATTAAATTTCCCTTCTATACACAAGGAATGTGAAAATAATAATTTTTCTTTTTGTTATAAGATGAGAATGCGAAAATAAATTATGTTTTCAGCCATATATTTATTTGATTGTGAGTTGTCTTTGACACCAAATCTACAAATTTTCTATAAGTTACTATATCTGAATGAGTGCTGGTGTTATTGTTTTATTCATATGTTGTTGGTATATCTTCTACTTTTGGTTTCAGCGGAATGCTAGTCCAAGACCCTACCAAGCATTATGATGCAGATGCTGTTTTCAATCAAGCTAAAAATTTAGGTGTGGAAAGACCTGTTGATCACCTTCGATCTTCTTCAAGTTCAATAAGCTTCACTGGAACAGGGAGATTACTCTCAGGTGAGACAGTTCCTTCTGCTCCTCAACCGTCTGAGCCTGTCCATCACACCATCACTCTTTGGAGGAATGGTTTTACTGTGGATGATGGCCCTCTGCGAAGGTTTGATGATCCTGCTAATGCATCCTTCTTGGAGGTAATATTTGACTATTTTTGGTGATAACTTGAAATCACCGTGTTGTTGTTAGTGATTATGCTATATTACAAAAAGGTGTAAAGAAATCGGATTGAGGCTGTAAGGAATATCAAATATCCATATATCCACGTCATTCAACTTGTCTGAAGATGTAATGTAATTAATGCCAAACCACAATATTATGATTGGTCTGGCTGCTAGATTTGCAAAGTTTGTCAGATGAAACAGCATGATAGTTTGATTTAAGTATTGCAGCATGTTAGTTGGACCTGAACAGTGATCTGCCCATATCTGGTTTGACTTCTCGGTGGAAAGTTTTTCATGGTAAATCGATGTTGTTGAGTTGGTGTAGCTTAAACATTTGGTTAGGGATAAATTCAATGTCATAATAAATTCTAATTTCTCCAACTTCTGTTAGAGGTGATGTTGAGATTATTTAATTGAAGTATTGAGTATTATGTTACTGGATTAGCTATTATGTGATTTTTGTACATGATCACTGATATAATTTTTTTCTTTATGATTTATTGTATCATAATGCAGAACATCAAAAAGTCCGAATGTCCCTTAGAGCTCGAGCCAGCAGATAGGAGGACTCAGGTCCATCTTGATCTCATAAGGCAGGAAGAAAAATATGCTGTGCGTCCTTTGTTTCTCCATATTTATTTATTTTTCTTTGTTTTCATTATTATTTACCCTTATAATCTTCATTTTTTTTTATGCAGGAACCAGAGAGACGCCAAACTCCATTCCAAGGTGTAGGAAGAACTTTAGGTAGCAGCAGTGGTACCACTGCCCCAACTTCTCCCACTTCATTGATGGCAGCTCCATTACCAGCAATAGGTCTAGTTGTAGATTCATCATCACCAACTACTTCAATTCAGCTTAGGTTAGCGGATGGCACCCGCATGGTCTCACGCTTCAACTTGCACCATACAATCAGAGATATACGTGCCTTCATTGAGGCATCTAGACTGGTAGGGGGAAGAAACTACCAATTGCAGACAATGGGTTTCCCTCCTAAACAACTAACTGACCCAGAGCAGACAATAGAGGAGGCTGGTATAGCATCTTCTGTTGTTATACAGAAATTCTAATAGATTTATGGTGGAATATTTACTCTCTTGGTCAAATTCGTTAACACATCTAGGTTCTGTTCCTTAAATTATTGGAGCCAGGGAAGTTTGACTCGAATCGAGAGTTCAAATTTGTTTTTTTCTTTATTTTTCCTCTGCAGAGCCCATGTTTTCCCGAATAGTTATATAAACAAGATTTTATGAAGCAGAGGGCTCTTTCAAATCAACTGATTTTGGAGGAATGTAAATAGATACTTGCTGTGAAGCAAGGCAAGAGATTGTCCAAAAGGCTCTCGTTCCTCTTTTATCATCGTCAAAAAATGTTTATTTTTTCATTCCATTCTAAATATAATTAATATTAAAAACTAATACATTGAAGTATCTACTTGATCAATTCATTACAACAATACATTCCAACACAGCAAATCATTTTCTACAGATGCGTCTTTTTCTTTTTTCTTTTTAATCCTATCACATTAAAGTTTCTTTTTATGTTAGTAGGTTTTTTTAAAATGATGATGTGAGGTGTCCATGTGGTGTTAAGAGCATTTCTAAAGTGGTCATGAATTGCTTTAATTTATTTGCCACGTTTGAAAAATTGAAAGTTAAAAATATAAATTTTCTTGAAAATTATTGTCTATTTAGTGTATGAAAGTCTATGAATTTAATTTGAGTCTAATGTATTAAAAAAAACACAGTGACTCTAGTAATTTTTTTCCTATTTATTTATTTATTTGTTTTCTTTTTACATCTCTTTTATTTGCTCTCAAACTTTTTCTCAGAGTTAGAAACTTATTTCTTCTTCAAGCTGAAGCAAAAAGATATGGAGTTGCCAATGCTGGAGCTGGAGCCCGGAGGTGCCAAGTATGAAATAGAGTGCAAAAGAAAAGCTCTAGCAATTGGATCAGTGAAAGAGCTGACAATCCAATAATTACATATTGGATCAATGTAACCATGACCTGACAATCCAATAACAAAACCAGGAAAGTAGAAAATATGTTTTTAGTTTACTGTATTTACTTATAGGTTTGCTATTAATTACATATAATTTTAAAAAATAAAATAAATATTATGAGAAAATCATTATATATATAAAGGAGAATTAATAAATTTTTTTGGTTGATTACGTGACATAATATTTGAAAACTAAAACTCTTTAAAATTTCAGCATTTTATTTTTATTTGATTTAGAAAATTTTACTTTTTAAGTCTTTGAAGTTTAATTATTTTTGAAACAATCCGAAAAATTTTTTTCAAAAAATTGAAAAAAATTTTTCATTTAAAAGTTTAAATAATAATTCTAACAAATGATGTTATAAAGATATTATTATATTTCAAATAAATAAATAATATCAATCTATTTAAAAAAAATATCAATGTAAACCAAACATCAAATGAAACTAAATCTATTGAAAAACCCATATACCAATTGAAAAATCCAATAAAAATCAGGATAATTACAATTTTGGTGTATGAATTTTGCAGTTTTTTCTATTTTGGTGTACAATCGGAAAAAGTTGACAATTTAGTAAAATTCTCTTTGTATTGTATTTTATGGTTTGCATTTTTAGCAAAAATGTTATGGTTTTGGTAGTTGCTGATATGGGAGGCCAGTTGCTTGACTTTTTTTTTTTTTTTTCGGTTTCAACGGTTCGGTGTTCGAAGCCCATTGACTAGACTAATTCGGATTTGCGACGAGTAAGCTTACAAAGGGGGTAAAGAGCTTTCTCTCGACCTCTGATTAAGCGACAAGGGATTTTTTTTATCTCATCTCACTCCTGGGGTTAGTTGCTTTACTTTTTAATGTTGCTGATTTGTGAACAAAATTTTATAAATGTTTTTTCTTCATATTTTTATGATTTTCTAGACATTATTTCTGTAAATTTTTTCTGAGAACATGATGATCACTAAAAAAAGTGAAAAAGGGGGACAATGAATATTTTTTATCCCCTAAAGCCGTAACCCCTTAAAATTAGGAGACAATTTTTAAAATTGTCCCCTTTTATGATAATAAGATATAAAGGGGACAATCAATATTTATTACGATAATTTATTAATATTTTAATTAAAGATTGGGACGATAGCTGTGTCAATAATAAAGGACAATTTACGTCTTTAATATTAAAGACAAATATTATTCTTAATTTTGGGGACAAATGATGTCTCATTTGGGATATGAGACGATTGATGTCTCTATTACCAATGAGAACTATTGTTATAAATTTTGAAGACAGCTGACGTCTTATATATGAGATACATTTTACGTCTTGTTATGCTAAGGACAATTATCGTCATCAATTTTTGAGATGATTGACGTCCTATATGTATAAGATGTAATTTACGTCTCGTATACTAAGAACAATTATTGTCATCAATTTTGAGGATGATTGACGTCTTATATAGATGGGATAACTTCTGTCACATATACTAATAATAAATATGCTATACATTAAAAAGAGAGAAATTAATTATCAACTAAACGGTGGGATGAGATGTTGGATACTTTAAGTAACATCCAAGATTTGAACCTTAGTGTTATGAATGGAAAAAATGGATTGGGAGGGTCACCTTCATAATGGCCTCTGCAGAGCCTGAATCCGGACAATATATAGCCCTTGATGGGGATGATATTAATAAGCCCTAAAGTAATTTTTTTTTGTAGTGTGAGCAATTTGTTGAGATTTCAAGTAACTAAGGGTTCTAGCTTCATTGAAATTAATAATATGGGCTTTTATATTCATTGATTCTTGCTTTTATATTCATTGATTCTTCAATTGTGTATATATGCATAATGGTCATGTAAGTTCCTTGTGTCTTAATAATACCTTTTATATGCAAATAACCATGTTTCGAAATTTTTGAATTTAATCTAATCTAGATTTATTCATATCTCCATCTACGATAACCTTATAGAAGAAGGCACCCATTTTACCTGAGTTTCTTTTTCCTTTTAATTTTTATTCATTTGGCGAATTGGTCAAATATTATTGCTTCGCTCTATTATACGTGTCATAAAATAAAATAAAATTAGAGAGAAGAAATAGAAAAAAATAGATAGTAAAGTATGAGAGAATATGAGAGTGTATTTATTATTGATGAAAAATCACATATATGATTACATAAGTGGAACCTTAATAGAGTCATGTACAAATCATAATAATAGAGTCTAAAATAGTTAATAATACAGGATTCTGACCCATATAAAATGTCTATTTATTCCATAACACTTCCCCTTGAATATCCATTATTCTAAGAAAATGTTTAGTTAAAACTTAACTAAGAAAAAACCTTGTGGAAAAAAAAATATTAGTGAAGGAAAAAGAGTACATTATTCTTTTCTTAAATAGGCGTTGAAATATTGCTTCATTAAAACCTTTATCAGTAAAATCTAATTACAAAACATCTTGATTAAAGGAAAAAAGTGTACAATGTGTATTTACTCCCCCTCATGAAAATAAATTTTGAGATATTTAAATTTGTGCAATCTAATTTGTGCATCGATTCTTCAAAATTTTTAGTAGAGAACTTGTTGTAGAAATAGGAAGTATATTGATAAGCAAATCAACCATATCGTTACTTGATTGGTTGAACTTCAAGATTATCATTCTTTTATAAATCATGAGCGAAGAAAATTTTTTATAAAATATGATTTTGTTTTCTTAAATATATTATTCTTTTAAAAGAGATGAGTGTACGAAATATTATTTCAATCTAATACTATAGAAATTTTTTTCTCTACAGAAGTAGACTGCAAGTACTATAAACAAACACATTTTTATCATTCTTCGTGAATTGCTAAAATATTTGCATGGCTAAATGAAGTGGTAGCAATGCTTCATCTCTTGAATGCCATGAAATAATTATACCTCCACATGTAAATGAATGACTTGATTATAATCTAACTTAATGTTGATTTCATGAGTAAATTGTATTTTCATAACTGATTAAAACTAATTTTGACATATTAGTTATAATATAACTCATATATACCGTGTCATGCAGATGTTAAAATATATGTTTAACTCCATTTAATTTTTTTATATCCAGCAAAAACTATATCTTGCTAATAAAATTTATAAAAATCAAGTCAAGTATGAATAGTAAGATACATTAGCGCTCTTATTGCATTAAGATTTGGTATTTCATGACCAAAAGTTTTTTATAATTTTTTCAAAATGAAAAATGGTCATCTTCTTATAAGTGACTCCACTATTATCCACATAAAATCATTGAATAACTTAATCATGTATGTACTTTCATAGAAAAATTTTCATTTATGAAATGCTCGATCTTCAGGCAAGATAAAACTTTATATTTCCGATGCCTTTCATCTCAATTTATTCCCTTAAGGAATTTATAATCTTTGGAAGCTTTTCAAGAATTTCAATGGTGTTCATAAATCAAATATGGCAAATTCATATTAAAATATCTCTATAAAAATTCACGAACATATAATCATATTATTAAAATATCCTTTCAATAGATATTCGCTAATCAAGAGATCACCTTACTTATGATAGTATATAAAGTAAACAAAAAAATATGCTTTCAATAATAAAATATTATAAAATAATATATAATTATAAAATAATATTATATTTTCTTAGCCATAAATATCATTGAGACAATTATACCATATGTATTGAGATTTCTTTAATCCATATAGAGATCTTGAATATATTTCTCAGGGTCTGAATTTGCTTGCTTCAACCATTTTTTCAAGCATTCCATAGATATCATTATCCAACAATCTATATAGAGCTCTATATAATTTGATTGAATAAATTTCTTGAGAATTTAACTTTATATTTCAAGCAATTAAAATCCTTTAGAAATTTTCATAAAGATATCTACATCAAGTTAATATATAAATAGACAACCATTAATTCATTAGACGCATTTATGATTTTCATAAATTGCCAGACTAATCAAATATCAAAGTATAATTATATCCACCATATAAGTGCATTTCTCCTCATAACAAGTTTGTTTTATATCTCATGACCCCATTTCAATTTTCAAATACATATTTGTATATTTATCGGCTTAACCTCTCTTAATGCCTACAAAATTTCAAATTTTACTTTTCAAATGAATTTAAATGTCATATGCGTCGTTCTATTTTGACCAATTAATTTTTTGGCTATATTCTCCAAATAGACTACACTCAATATCCTCGTCATTTTTCACAATTTCAAGCGTTATATTATGTAAATGTTATTGATTTTTTTTATTGATTTCATTTTATCTTGACATGACGTAGTTTATAGAAATTTCATAATTTTTATTCATTTCGAGTATCTGAGTTTCTTTGGGAAACTTATTAGTCATGTCTAATATCTTTTCCAAATTTTATTTTTCTAGAACTTGACTATCTTAAATATTTGCTCTTTTTCTTTCATTTTTAGAACCAATCTACCATGCTTCAGGTATGTCGTATATTCATTAACATAGGTAGTTTGTCCTTCAGGGACTTTAATTATAATAAGAGCAATTTGCAGTTAGTATGTGAGATTTAATTATCTCATTTTGGATTAGTAAATATTTTTGACAACTAATTTGCAATATTTTGAAAATGGATTATCTTTTAAACTTTCAAAATTGTCTTATATGAGGATCAAGATATAATAACAATAATTCATTTTTAACCGATTTGTTCTTCTAGCAGTTTAGTTTCTCCCCCTAATGTCGGGATCCGTAACAATTAGCAAATTGGGCATATATAATTTTTTTATTTGAAAGTTCTAAATATTTAATCATAGATTATACTGAACATAGATTATACTAGACAGATTTTCAACCTCATTTTGAGGACCCATCTTAATGTGTTGTGTTAGATCAATTAGAACATATACCGCACATTTAAAAATTCATAAGTGGGTAATATTTGATTCTTGATCCAAAATCAATTGCAAATGAGAGAATTTATAATCCTTTATTGGCTTAATGCGAGTAAATGCTATTACATCTAATAGCATATCCCTCTACAATAATAGGGAGATTCATTCTCATAATAATTGTTTTACAATTAATTGCAATCATTTATAAATGATTCTACTAAATTATTTTTTAGCAATAAATAAAAACAATAATAGATTTCCTAAATTATGTCAATTAACACATACTATAATCATTAAAGGCTGATGAGTAGATTCACCATCATTCTTAAGATAAATTATTTTAATATTATAATCTAAAAATTGTATTTATAATTAAATTATTTGCATAAATAATCGTGCAAACTTCTGATTGCATATTGCGTAATTAAATTATTTGTTACATTCACTTCAAAGAATATTTCATGTCTAATTAGGTGGATTTCATTTTCCCCGCACTATTATACATGGTTTCATTCATTTCAGGGAATAGAACAGATATAGTTGGACAGACTTTATGATTTTAATTAGGAGCTTTATAATAAAAGGACATGAATTAAATAAAAAATTTATCACAAAATATTTTCTCTCGATATTGCTATTTCAAGAGCATATTCGGGATATAAATGTCATTACAATTCCAAATCAAGAACTAATGTGTAATACCCTGAAATTTTTATTTCGAAACATTCCTATTTAAATTTAAATTGTAAATTTTTAGCCAATAATATTACGCCACGTAATATTATCGGGACCGAAAATCATTTTGGTTCGCCCGAAAATTTATTGAATAACCGTTAATCGAATAAAATCGGACCAATATTTTTTTGAATTGGACCGAATTAATTTAAATTAGACCCGAATCAGATATTTTTGAAAAACACTGTGCGTCACTATTTTTTTCTCCCCGGCAACTTACCTTGGACGGTTTGTTTTTATTTAATAATTATAAAACTTTATAATATTTTATTA